>PVIY010010255.1:0-69398 GCA_004026745.1 Myrmecophaga tridactyla
ATTCGCCCCTGCCCAGCCCCTGCTGTCCACTTCCTGCCATACCTTGACTCCATGTAATCCCCACCATGCCCTGCCCCTGTGCTCTGAAGCCTGCCTGACCACACACCCCCCCACGGCTGCCACATTGCCCCCCCACAACCCCATACCCCACTCTCCCGGGTACCAGCTAGCACTGCTGCCCCGTGCCTAGCCCTGCACCGCACTACCACCACCACTTCGCCCCATGCCCCATTCCCTGCCCAATACCCAAACAACAAATGCAAAACCTTAGACAACTGAGGGAAATCAATTTGCAAAGTAACCCTACCAAGATAATTAAATGCCATGAAAGCAATAGAAAATCAAAAATGCCAAAGCACATGAAAATGCAGATAGATATAGCCCAAACTAATGACCAAATTAAAACATGGGAAGAGACAAAGACTTTGGAACAACTAATGTAAAATATTCATACAACTCTACTAAATAAATTTGATGAGTTGATTACTGACATAAAGGAGATCAAGAAGAAACTAGAAGAGCATAAAGAAGAATGTAAAAGAATAAATAGAAAAATAGATATTACAGAGATGAAAGATACTGTAGACTAAATTAGAAATACACTGGAGATAAACAACAGTGGATTTGAAGATGCAGAAGAAAGAATAAGTGAACCAAAGGACAGGACAACTGATTTTGAATGTGCAAAGTTAGAAATGTCAAAAAAGATGTAAAACTTTGGAATGGATCTCAGGGAAATGATGGAAGCACACAAATATAAGAATCATCGGTGTCCCAGGAGGAAAAGAGAAGAGTGAATGACTAGGAAGATTAGTTGAGGAGATAATGGAGAAAAACTTCCCAACACTTAGAAAAGAAATAAATATATAAATCAAAGAAGCCCAAAGAACCTCAAATAGAAGAAATCCAAATAGGCCTATTCCAAGACACATACTGATCAGTCTGTCAAATGTAGAAGACACGCAGAAAATCCTGAAAGTGGCAAGAGAAAAGTGATCTACTACATATGAGGGAAACCACATAAAACTGAGTTCAGACTACTCAACAGGCATCTATGGAGGCAAGAAGGCAGTGGTATGATATATTCAAAATACTGAAAGAGAAAGACTTACAGCCAAGAATTCTGCATCCAGCCAAACTGTCCTTCAAAACTGAGGAAGAGATTAAAAATTTTAACAGACAGACAAAGGCTGAGAGAATTTGTCAACAAGAGACCAGCTCTACAAGAAATCTAAAGGGAGTTCTGCCTGCTAAAAGAAAAAAGACAAGAGAGAGGGGTCTGGAGGAAGGCATAGAATTGAAGAGTACCAGTAAATATAAATTAAAGGACAAAAACAGAAAGAGGGAAAAGAATATATAGATCTGACAAATAAAATCCAAAGGATAAGATGGTAAATTCAAGAAATGCCTTTACAGTAATAATTTGAATGTTAATGGACTAAACTCACCAATTAAATGATAAAGATTGGCAGAATGGATTAACGAATATGATCCATCTATGTGCTGCTTACAAGAGACTCATCTTAGACCCAAAGATAAAGATAGATTGAAAGTGAAAGGATGGAAAAAGATGTTCCATGCAAGCTGTAACCACAGTAGTAGCTATACTAATATCAGACAAAATAGACTTTAAACCTAAAGAATGAAGAGACAATGAAGGACACTACATATTAATAAAATGGATAATTCACCAAGAGACTATAGCAATCATAAATGTTTATGCTCCCAATCAAGTGGCTCAAAGCACATGAGGCAAACACTGGCAAAATTGAAGGGAGCAACAGACGTTTCAGAAATAATATTGAGACTTCAATACACCACTCTCCTCTATATATAGAACAATGAGAGGAGGATCAACAAAAACTAGAGAACTTAATTTGATAAATGAACTAGACCTAACAGACATATATAGATCATTATACCCCAAAATACCAGAATCTACATTCTTCTCTAGTGCTCATGGAATGTTCTCCAGGATAGATCTCATGCTAGGGCACAAACCAGGTCTCTATAAAATTAAAAAGAGTGAAATTATGCAAAGCACTTTCTCTGATCACAATGGAATGAAGCTGGAAATAAAAAAACACCAAAGAACCAGAACTTTCACAAATATATGGAGATGAAATAAAGTACTCTTAAACAATCAGTGGTCAAAGAAGAAATTGCTAGAGAAACCAGTAACTATCTGGAGACGAATAAAAATGAGAATGTGGCATATCAAAACTTATGCAAGGCAGCAAAAGCAGTGCTGAGAGAGAAATTTATTGCCCTAAATACCTATATTAAAAAAAAAGAAAAAAGAACAAAAATTGAGGACTTAACTGCTCACCTGGAAGAACTAGAGAAAGAACAGCACAGTAACCCCCAAGCAAATAGAAGATGAGAAATAACAAAGATTAAAGAGAATTAAGTGAATTGGAGAACAAAAGAACAACAGAAAGAATCAATAAAACCAAAAGTTGTTCTTTAAGAAAATCAAAAACATCGATGACACCTAGCTACACTGACAAAAAAAAAAGAGAGGATGCAAATAAACAAAATCAGAAAGGAGAAGGGGGTCATTACCACAGACCCTGAAGAAATGAAAAAAATGTTATAAGAGGATATGATGAAAAAGTATATGCCAACAAACTAGACAACTTAGGTGAAATGGACAAATTCCTAGGACCACACAAACAATCTACACTGACTCAAGAAGAAATAGGTGAGCTCAGAAAAATAATCAAAAGTAAAGAGATTCAATCAGTCATCAAAAATCTTTCTACAAAGAAAAGCCTATGGCCAGATGGCATCACAGGGAAATTTCATCAAACATTCCAAGAAGAGCTAACACTGATCCTAATCAAACTCTTTCCAAAAATTGAGGAAAAAGGAACACTACCTAACTCATTTTATGAAGCTAACATCACTCTATTACCAAAACCAGGTGCGCTGGTTTGAAAGGATTTATGGACCCTGGAAAAACCATGTTTTAATTCTAACCCAATCTTGTGAGAGCAGCTATTTCTTTTAAACCCTATTCAGTATTGTATGTTAGAAACTTGATTAGATTACCTCCACAGGGATGTGACACACCCAATTTTGGGTATTAGCTTTTGAATGGAGGGAGATATGATTCCACCCAGTCCACATGGGTCTTGATATCTTTACTGGTATCCTTTAAAAGAGAAAGCATTTTGGAGAAAGCTTGAGAATGATGAGAGCAGCAGGGACACAAGAACTGCGGAGTCCACTAACCAGTGACCTTTGGAGATAAAGCTCTTGGGGGAGCTTCATGAAGCAAGAGTCCTGGAGGGGAAGCTAGAAGACATTGTTCACCATGTGCCTTTCCAGTTGAGAGAGAAACCCTGAATTTCATCAGCCTTTCTTGAGTGAAGGTAATCTCATGGTGGTGCTTTAATTTGGGCATTTTTATAGACTTGCTTTAATTGGGACATTTTCTCAGCCTTAGAACTGTAAACTAGCAACTTATTAAATTCCCCTTTTTAAAAGCCATTCCATTTCTGGTTTATTGCATTCTGGCAGCTAGCAAACTAGAACACTGGGTAAAGAAGCTATAAGAAAAGAAAACTACAGGCCAATCTCCCTAACGAATATAGACACAAAAATTCTCAACCAAATACTAGCAAATTGAATCCAACAACACACTAAAAGGATTACACATCACAACAAAGTGAGGTTTATACCAGGAATGCAAGAGTGGTTCAACACAAGAAAATCAATCAATGTAATACAGCACATTAACAAATTGAAGGGAAAATGACATGATCAACTACAAATGGTGGAGAGGATATGGAGAAATTGGGACACTTGTGCACTGCCGGTAAGAATGTACAATGGAAGACAGTTTGGCGGTTCCTTTGAAAATTAAATACTGAGTTGTCCTATGACCCAGCAATACCACTACTCGGTATATACATAGAAGAGCTAAAAGCAGTGACACAAACAGATATTTTCACACTGAAGTTCATAGCAGCATAATTTACAATTCCCAAAAGATAGAAACAATCCAAGTGCCCATCAACAGATGAGTGGATAAGCAATGTGTGGTATATACATAAGATGGAAAATTACAAAGCAATAAGATGAAATGTCCTGAAGCATATGACAACATGGATGAACCTTGAGGACAGAGTGAAATAAGCTAAACGCAAAAGCAAAGATACTGTATGATTTCACTTTTATGACGTTGGTAAAGGTAAATTCAGAGGCTTATAATAGAAAATATAGGGGAACTAGAGCTATACGGAAGCTAGAGATGGGTGAATGGTTAGCTAATGAGATTGAACTTAAATGTAAGGGAATAGATAGAAGTGAAGGCAATTCGTTAGTGGATCTATAAGTAATACTGTCATGTTGAAGGTAAACGTGATTGAAAGGGGTTGTATAGAGCCATATATCCCACCAATTAACACAAAAATATAAGTTCTTGCATGAACTACTTCAAAGTAGCCTGGCCCTAGCACCGTGGCATCGACAATGCCTTCCTGACCAAAAGGGAGGGAAGAATTATTAAAAATAAGGTATCAGTGGCTAAGAGAGTTCAAATAGAGTCATGAAGATATTCTGGAGGTTACTCTTACACAAGCTTCAGCTAGATATTGCTATTTATCATGGTTAGCCAATTCCCAACCAAAACCATTCCTGCCAACCCTGAAGAACACCAAGGGCTCTACCTGAGCTTCTACAAAGGTTCCATGCACTATTGATTACTTTCCAGAAAACTACAACCCCAGATGAGTTCCTAGGTCAGACAAGCCCTGAAACCCAGAGGGGCCAGCCTCTCCAGAACATCAACAAGTTCTATCCCCCATCCCATATTATCAACAGCTGTTTCCATCATGAAAAAGTTAGAATAGGCATAGCCCAAATACCCCTAAAGATTGGGAGAAAATTCAAAGAAGAAGGTGGAATTATAGCAGAAGATAGAATTTAAAAATGAGTATGACTGCTGAATCACTATATTGATATTTCTTTTAGTCTCCAGTATCTTGGAGAAGCTAGAAGGAAAAATCTGAAATTGTGGAACTGTAACCCATACCAAATGCTGAAATCTGTTCTATAATTGTTGTGGCATGCTTTGAAATACATTGCTTTTATATATATGTATACATATGTTGTTTTCCACAATAAAAAATAAAGAAAAAAATAGTATTCAAAATCAAAGTTTTAAGGACCTCTTTCCTTCTGTTACCTCTTATATAAACCATTTTCTTCTCTAGTTATAAGATAAATTTGAGGTTATTTAAATTTTTCTAGTGTTAACTTTTATGGGCAACTACACTTCTTCTTGTAAAGTAATTAATTAATGATCTTAGCGCTAAATTGAGGAACTCATGTACTGGTTCACTTTATCACTCAATGTCTATCACTTTTAATATTTAGCAATCACATAGCATGTTCCTGGAACTATTTTAGATGGCCGGTATTAAAAATCAACCAAGACAAGTCTTGACACCCATGAAGAACATTCTAGAAGGAGTGTCAAGTGTATAATAAGATAATTAAAAGAGAATAATGATTGCTATAAAAGATACATGTTTAGTTCAAGAAAGAAGTGATTAATTCTGTCTAGAATATTGTATCCAATGAAATAATTCTAGAATTACAAATAAAGTACTACTATATGTGTATCATGTACAGTATATATTGTCTTTCTTTACAAATAAGGAAACTAAAGTTAGGAAAGATTAAATGAGTTTCCTAAAGCCACACATTTAGAGGAACAGTTAAAATCCAAGTCTGTCTAGTTCCAAATCCCAGGCTTTTTTGCTGCTGTCACACTGCTTCTTACCTGAAATTTAAAAAAAAACTAAAAAGACAGGGTAATATAATATTTTTGCAAAGTTGGTTTTGTTTGATGGATGTAGGTGGGAACATTTAAAACACATGAGATATATAATTTTCAATATATTGTATCAAAATATTATATTTTATAATATATGGTAATATAAAAATACAAATGACATTAAAGACAAATATAAGGTACACAAGAAATCACTATTTCTACAAAGCTATTTAAGTGTTAGGCTTTAACACTATGAAGCACCTTAATTTATTACATAAAGTAAAAATTTTGGAAAGTCATCTTATCAATTTTGTGACAGGTACTGTGCAAATACCTTCCCGTCCTCCATGGGAGGTATTATTTCTGTTTTACAAGTGCAAATACAAGTTCAAAAGGAGTAAGCAATTTACCTGATAGTCCTCGGGACTGAATGCTGTGAATGAAATGGTTCTAAATTCCACCATAACCCTCCCCAGCAGTCCCTGTGCACGGACAATCAGTAACTTGACTTCCCCATCTTCCTCCTGCACAGTGATGTGTGGGGCACTGCTGGCAGGCAGGGTCATTGTGTCCTCAGGCTGGGGAGGCAGTCCTGTGGAGAACTGCAGCAAGCCTGGCAGAATCAAAGAAAGACAGGTCACTCTGTCCCCACTTACCTGTCAAAGAATGCCTTACTCATTTGAAACAATCTTGTATAATTATTTTGATCACCAAGCTAAAATCTTAGGACCTTCCTTTAGAAGACATTTTAGCAAAAGTTTGATTGACATCCTTTTTTGAAATGTGTTTGTAAGTCATAAGACTGTTAAAAATGATTGATTTTCCTGGAAATTAAAACTAAATTATTAATTTCCCAAGGAAAGCTTTTTTTCATAGAAGAAACACAAAAAGAACAGTTATAGAATTTAAAATGTATATTAACAAAACATTTACTCATTTTTAACTCTCTACAATTCATCCTCAAATTTATAGGAGAACATGATAACTGTACCCTAAGGGATTTGCAACACTTTTTAAAAAATGAACTATGAAAACCAGACTTGAAGAGTTTCACAGGTTTTCTACTCAGTCCTTTTAACAGATGTACTTTTTGCTTTGGTCCCAAATAAGAAATATTACTTTTCAATACAGAAAACATTCTCAGTTTATTAGGACAGATCTCTATGACAATTCCCCCAATAAAATAGCTACCATTTTTCAGCCTAAGACAAAAAGATACGAATATAAACAGATAGTGAAAACTATGCTTTTTGAAGTTTAATAAAATATAAACTTAAAAGTATTACAATTATTTAGGTAACATACCAAAAGGATTCTTGAAAAGTTTTTTCAGATTATGATAGCCAGAATAGTAATAGGTTTCTGTCAATTCAAGTGATCCTGTATAAACTTTTCTAAATATCATATCGTTTAAATTCACATAATTGATTTATATATTTTTTTGTAAACAATGTCTCTCAAAATGGCAATGTTGATGCTAAGGAGCTTAAACCTTAGAGGGCCTGAAGGCATTCAAGCTTTTGAGGTGTCCCTTAAGAAATTCTAATCAAGACCAAGTCCACGCAGAGAAAAGAGGGTTATGTTTGCAGATGAGTCTGATTACCATATGGGTGATCACTAGCTTTGATGGTAATATCTGTCGTTTCCTTTTCAGGGTCTATACTTGCATCGCTGGTGGGAGTTGAACCTAGTTTCCCATCTCCAGAAATGGCAGAAACCAGTGTCACACGGAAATACTCATTAAGCTCAGGAATATCATCATCAAGAACATATATATTCAGGACCTATTAATGTAAAAATCCAGAGTCATTAAGCAATGAATGGTATGGAGAAATTACATATGAGAAGAAAACAAAATAGTCAATTAAATTACATTTAATGGATGTTACTCTTTAGCATGACTTATTTCTACACAAACAGAAACATTCAAACTCTATGTACATATAGAAATGAGGGTAAATCTGAGGAGATTAATTATTTAAACAATAATGGGTGCTGAAGAGGGACATTTTCTGTCTAAAAATATTCTAGTCACCCATTAATACCATATATGACATACTGATATATCACTAAAATAGTATATAGTCTTTATAGAAAACACACTAGTATTACCAACCTCAGGGTATGGACAGACAAGTAAAAACTATGGATAAAAATTAACAAATAATAGGGGAGACAAAGGTTAAAATAAAGTGGGTAGATGGAAATACTAGTGGTGAATGAGAGGGGGGTAAGGGTTATGGTATATGTGAGTTTTTTCCTTTTACTTCTTTTTCTGGAGTGATACAAATGTTCTAAAAAATGATCGTGGCGATGACTATACAACTATGTGATGATACTGTGAGCTACTGATGGTACACCATGTACAAGATGTTTGTATGTTAAGATTTGCCAATAGAAATACATTTTTTTAAGCCACAATGAGAAATCACTATGCATGTCTCAGAACGGCAAGTAAAAAAAGTGATAACACCAGTGTCTGTCCATGTTAAAAAAAAAAAGCGACAACACCAAATGCTGGCAAAAATGGGGAGAAAATGGATCACTCTCATAAATACAGCCACATAGGAAAAAGTTTGTCATTTTCTTTAAAAACTGAACATGCAACTACCACGTGACCCAGCAATTACACCCCTGAGCATTTAGCCCAGAGAAGTGAAAACATATGTCCTCACACACAAAAAAAATTACAGAAATGTCCATAGCAGCTTTATCTGTAATAGCTAAAATCTGGAATTAGCCAAAATGACCTTCAGGTGAATGGTTAAACATATATACCATAGTATAATACCCAATGACAAAAATGACTGAACTGTTGATAAGTGCAACAATTTGGATGACTGTCTAGGGAATTATGCTGAGCAAAAAAAAGCCAACTCCTATGTATGTATGAATGTCATACATAATATCAATTCCATTTATATGACCTTCTTGAAATGGAAAAATGTTAGAAATGGAGGACAGATGAGTGGTTGCCAGGGGTTAGAGATTGTGAGGGTACCTGGTGTGGTTATGAACGGACAACATAAGAGATCCATGTGGTAGACAGTTCAATATCTCGACAGTTACAAGAACAAGTGGTAAAACCATATAGGACTGAATATACACGTGTATAAAAATGAGTACAAGTAAAACTGGGGAAATCTGAATAAAACTGATGAATTCTGTCGATATCAGTAACTTGGCTGTGATATTACACTATAGTTTTATAAAAGGTTTACACTGGGGGAAACTGAATAAAGTATACAAGGGATCTTTCTGTATTATTTCTTAAAACTGCATGTGAATGAATCTATAATTACCTCAAAAAATTTTTCAATTAAAAAAAAACCTACTGTCCAGAGTGATGCTCCGATAAATCCAAGAGTGGTTTGAACAGTGAATAAAAAAGTATTTGCAAGGTCCCCTTGGGGGATGGTTAGAAAGGGAGAAAATTCAACTTCCCCAAGTGGAGATTTCCTGATATTCTTACAAGCAGTGGGGACAAGCAAAGCAATAGGCTGAGCCCTCAATCTTGGGGTTTGTTCATATGAAACTTAACCCTGCAGAGGATAGGCTAAGCCTACTTAAAATTAGGCCTAAGAGTCATCCCTAGAGAACCTCTTTTGTTGCTCAGATGTGGCCCCCCTCTCTCTCTCAGCCAATACGACAAGCAAACTCACTGCCCTCCCCCTCTCTACATGGGACATGTCTTCTTAACAACGTGGACAAAAATCCTCGAATGAGTTGGGACTCAGCATCAAGGGATTGAGAAAACCTTCTCGACCAAAAGGTGGAAGAGTGAAATGAGACAAAATAAGGTATCAATGGCTGAGAGATTCCAAATAGAGTTGAGAGGTTATCCTGGGGGTTATTCTTATGCATTATATAGATGTTACCTTTCTAGTTAAGGTGTAATGGAGAGGCTGGAGGGAACTGCCTGAAAATGTAGAGCTGTGTTCCAGTAGCCATGTTTCTTGAAGATGATTGTATAATGACATAGCTTTCGCAAGGTGACTGTGTGATTGTGAAAACCTTGTGTCTGATGCTCCTTTTATCTACCTTATCAGCAGACGAGTAAAACATATGGATTAAAAATAAATAAATAATAGAGGGAACAAATGTTAAAATAAACTTAGTAGATTGAAATGCTGGTGATCAGTGAGGGGTAGGGGTAGGGGGTATGGTATGTACAAATTTTTTTCTTTTTTCCTTTTATTTCCTTTTCTGGATTGATGCAAATGTTCTGAGAGGTGATCGTAGTGATGAATATACAACTATGTGATGATATTGTGAGTTATTGTTTATATACCAAGAATGGAATTATCACATGGCAAGAATGTTCGTGTTTGTATGTTGCTATGTTTAAAAAGAAATCATAAAAAAAGTAAAAAAAAAACAAAACCCAAAATCCAGAGAATGTATATAGGAATGGAGGCTATCTAGAACAAAAAGGGAGAAACAATTTTGAATTGGGCTGCATTGGTATTCTCAATATTTTTAATTATAGCCACAGTGGTGTGTAGCAGTACCTGATTGTGTTTTTAATTTGGATTTTCCATGATGAATGATGCTGCTCATTTCCTTTTCTCTTTCTCTTCATTATCTCTCTAAGTGTTCAAATCTTTTGCTCATTAATATATTGAGTGTTATATTTTTTTCTTTTCGAGTCATTTTTGGTAATTTGTATCTTTCAAGGAACTTGCCCATTTCCTCAAAGTTGTCAAAATTTTTAGCATAAAGTTGTTTATAGTATTTCCTTATAATCCTTAATGTCATCAGGTTACTATAATAATGGCCTTTCTTTTATTCCTGATATGAATAATTGTCTTATTTTTCTGGATCGACATAGCTAGAGTTTTAAAATTTTTATCTTTTCAAAGGACCAGCTTTCAGTTTCATTAATTTCCTCTGATTTTTCACTATTCTATTTTGTTGATTTCAGTACTTATCTTTACTATTTTCTTCTTTCTAGTTTCTTTGGATTTAATTTAGCTTTCATTTTCCAGATTCTTAATATGTAAGCTTTGCCTTAACTTCATCCCACAACTTTTATATATCTTATAATTTTAATAAAGTATAAAATATTTTCTGATTTCCCTTGTGATTTTTTTGGCCCATTTAGAACTATGTTGTTTAATTTTTAAATATTTGGGGATTTTCCAGATATTTTTCTTATATTGACTTCTGTCTTAATTCCATACATTTGTTTCGTCTCAATCCTTTTGACTTTATTGAGATTTGTTATGGTCCAATATACGAGCTAACTTGGTAAATGTTTCATGTACATTTGAAAAGAATATATATTTTGTAAATGTTGAGAAAAGTATCAAAAGTCAAGGTGGACAACAGCTGTCATTTTTTGACTACACTGTCTTATTGATTTCTTGTCTACTTGTTTGAATAATTACTGAGCAAGCAATGTTGTAATTAACAACTAGAATGTGGATTTGTCTATTACTCCTTTCTGTTTTATCAATTTTTGCTGTATGATTTTAAAGCTCTGTTATTAGTGCATACATATTTAAGATATCTATACCTGCTTAAAGTATTGCCTTTTTTTAATCGATACGAACTGTCCCTCTTTCTCTCTGGTAATATTCCTTGACTTGAAGTCTACTTTGTTTGAATAAAAATAGCCACTCTGACTTCTTATTTTTAATGTCATCACAGTATATCTTTTTCCATTCTTTGACTTTTATCCTAACTGTGGCTTTAATATTAAAAGTAGATTTCTTGTAGAGAGCATTTATTTGGGTATTGTTTTTGTATCCACTCTGAAAATTTTTTTTTAATTAGACCATTTACCTTAAAAAAACTGAAATATAATTAGATCTAAACCTAAGGTCTTGCTATTTATTTCTATATCTTCCAATTATTCTTGATTACTTTTTATCCTCCCTGCCTGCCTTCTTTTGGATTTTACAGCTCTTCAGTGTTCCCTTTTTTTCGCCACTATTTTTTGGTTTATTGGCTATAACCTATTTATTTATTTATTTACAGTGCACTAGGATTTACAACATGCATCTTTAATTTATCATAATCTACCTTAAATAATGTTATATCATTCCTACCTCCTTTGTGATATTGTTACACATTTACCTCGATATATGTCATAAACCAACTCCACTTTTCAACGTTATTATTTTTGTTTTAAAGGTCTATTATTATTATTATTATTATTATTATTATTATTATTATTCATCTTTTTTTTTTTTTTTTAGGTGCATGGTCTGGGAATCGAACCCAGGTCTCCCACATGGAAGGGGAACATTCTAACACTGAACCACCATGTGCCCTCAATTATTCTTTTTAGAGTTTTAAATGATGGAGGAAAATATTTTAAATAAATCCTGGCTGGAGTATTTATATCTGTCTTCCCAAATTTAATTCTTACCTCTTCCAAAATATACCTGTATCTACTTTATAAAACAATTGTTCCCTGTCATATTTTTCATATCACAGTTGGTAAATTTTTCATGAGAAAAATTGGGGAGGACCAAGTCAATTTTGCCAAGTAAGAGTATTACCATTTACTACCACATTATTTTATAAAAGAAAGGTCACTTTAACTCCCCAAAAAACTGAGAACAACAAAGTATAAGAATAAAATATAGTTCTATAAATTGAATAATTTTAGCTTTATGAAAAGTTATTAGTTGTCCCAATTTTCCTCATTTTACCACAGACCAGGAAAATCTTTATCAGGAACATAATTTTTTTAATGTACAAAATTATACTGTTATGAACACTCGAACTGAAGGATGTAGACTAAAAGTATTTAGAAAATTGTGATGTAAGAGGAGTCTTATCACAATTCTACTTATAGGAAGTGTCATTTCACTCCAGAGCGTCTAATAAAAAATGAGACGTTGGCTCATGAAAAGTTTTTGATGAATCTAGAGATCACTTGTACTTTCAAAACACAGAAAAATTATCTCATTCCTCAAAATTTAAGGCAAGCAAAATGAGATTATAATTATAAGAAATTTTATTATTGGCTGATCAGGAAAGTATCATTATGAATTCATGGTTTTCCATTGAATCAGGAATATCAAATTAAAAAAAGATAACAATATACCTTCAAGTTTTACCCTATTTATTATATGGGGATTAAAGAATAGATAAAACTAGTTAAACAGATTACTCAAAATCTTTGCCTTTTCTTTTGCATAAACACAAAAATATTTTATCCCATGATATATATATCTACTCTCCTAAGTATTTTAAATTGCTTAACTAATAAGAAGCTGCAAAGATTACAAACAAACACATCAGCAAAAGCTTTCCAGATGGCTTTCAAGGAAACAAAGAAGGAGAGTTTACCTCTGATCTCTGCCAAGGAAGAAATGTGATAGTTCCACTGGCATTAGCAAAATCCTCAACAAGGTAATTAATGCCGTCAGATTCGATCTGTGAGATGGTGTAAAAAACATGCACGTAATCCAGAGCTCCTCTGGTTCTCTCTACCACACATGAAATGGTGGAACCCTCCTCTGCAATCTGAAATTGAGCATAAATTATTTATAAGCACATACTGATTCCAATTAGTTGATAAAATTACAATGCTTTCATAAAATCCTTTTACCATAAACTCAATTCTACTACTCGCTACCTCTCTAAGAGGGACTAAGGAGGCCACTATATTCCCCAGATCTATATTTTACTATTAGAAAGTAATTAGAATCATTCATATTCTCTCATTCTTTTGAAGGGATAAATAAAACAAAAAGAATTATAATAGTTAACTGTACAGATAATTCATTTATTAATGTTTCCTGTGTGCCAGCCACTGTGCTAGATGTTATGGTTAAAAAAGATGATCCTTTCTCTGGGAAGTTGATAGTGTAAAGAGGAAGATAAACTACAGATTGCATGATGGCAGCAACTCAGCCAGTCTAAATGGGGTTGGGAATAGAGGGTGGAGCATGACATAAGACAGAACTTTATAGGCATCGACAACAGAAGCAATATAGTGCATTTGTTGAAATCACTTTGGAGGTGGTATAAAGTACCAAGTGGGGAGAGCCTTGAGAAATGCCCAGATCAGATGAAGGACAGCATTTTATGTCATGCTTAATATATTTTTTATATTTTGTCATATATGTGTGTGCATATATAAACACACAGACATATAGGCATGTACATGTATATTTTTTCATTTGGGAAATATTTTTTTCTAAATCCTTTAAGAAAACGCTTAAAAATTATATGGAGCAAGAATTTGGAATATCTTTTAGAATAAATGCGCCTTACTCTTAAATTTTCAGTCTCTCAATTCAATATTATATTTATATTAGCTAGCATAACATAGGAAAAAGGAACTAAAAGGAATAGAAATAAAAAATACAAATTTCAAAATTCACAAGTGTCATTCTCTTTTAACCTCATGCTAAACAGGATCAATCATCTCTGCAGCGATACTGTGACTTTATTTGCCTACTGGTCCCCTGCCATGAGAAGTCCAGAATGATCAGGTGGAACTCTCTGTGCGTCTCATTGTGGATATGCCTCACCCCCAGCCCTACTTTCAGAAACAGAATTTTTAATCCAGTGGAACCCAAAGCCTGGAAGAAGAAAACACAAATTCTGGTAGTGGGCTTACAAAGAATGATGGGCATAGGCGCCAGTCTTACTACCACCTCTTATTTCCTAAGCTTGTGTGTTCCAAGTTATTGGGGACACAGAACCAGATATCAGTGATTGGATGTACATGTATCAGATGGGGAAATTCTGTGGCTGTGTGCACACAAGGACAGTTCTACATAAAATGCATCCCTTGGGCTGAGGTGATACGGGTTCCCATGTGGATAAAGCAGGCATTCTTTAAGCCTACAGATGATGGTGATGGCTAGGAAAGTAAACCTGTTAGCTAGAGTGTAAACTGCAGTAACAATGAACTGCTGCCCCCTCCAGGTGAAAGGGTCTAATTAGGGTCCACCTGTCAACCAATGGCCCACTGGAAAGTGCTTATCTTTAGTTGGGCATTCAGCTTCAGTGGTCAGAGTTGCTAGAACAGCAGCCTTGACAAGAAGAGGTGCCCACTGTCAGGCCCATGCATAGCCTCTGTCCCTGCCATCACTCTGGTAATGGCATGATGGTGGCTGACAGGAGAGTCTAGTCAACAAGCAATGGACACCGATCCTGTCTTGCTGGCTGCCAAGCACCTCCCTGGGAAATGCCTTGCATACTGAGTGCCTAGTCCTAGCAGTTCAGTCACACATTCCCCCTCCCCAAACTTCTGACCGATCTGCCACACCATTATCACTACTCAGGAGTCAACTTTCAGGCCATCTCTTCCTCTACATAAGATGAATGTCTAAGAGGACTGTTTACAACCCATTATCCTTCAGCGCCACCCCAGAATGGGGCAGTAGCGCAGCAACAGCCCACTCTCAGAAAGCACCAAAATATCAAGCCGAGACATCTGTACAGCAGGCTTGAAATTTTTCCTCCTCTATCATTGGCCACAGCATTTGGAGGGATGATCAAAGAATTTAGTTTTAAATATGTCCAATTTGAAATGCCTATTAATAACTAAGAGATGTGTCAAATAGATAACTGGATAAATGGATCTGGAATTTTGGAAAGAGGCCAGGACTGACATTATAAATTTGGGAGTCATCAATATATAAAAATATATTCATACTTAAGGCCATATACAAACGGTATATAAATATATAATTTTATCAATGGCATTTTTAAACCAGATGAGCTCACAAAAGAAGTAAACATAAATGGAAAACAGAAAAGGACTAAGTGCAGTCAGTTCTCCCATAGTACTTATTTTGAAAATGTTAAATTGTTCAAATGCAATTATTTACTAGGGATCAATTTGAACATAATATGCCTGATTTTGCCCACAAAAAAAAAAATGTTCCAGAAACAAGTCACATAGGCATACACAAATACACAAACACATACACCTCAAACATCTACCAGTTACCTCACACTCTGCCATATCTAGTGTGATAACTTTCCCTCTCATTTCAGATAACATTCCTTCCACCACTTCACAATAAAGCACAAGCTGCAGCCCTTTTGATGACCCCTTCACAAACAAATGTCAGGTGTTCTTCAAAATAATATGTCACATTTATTATGGTATTTAAGTTACTGAATATTTAATACTTGTAAAGCTGTGCTACCATTTTCAGTAGATTCCCATCTTTCTCTCCGTCAATGAACAAGTTTTTGAGCATTGTGCTTCTAACCCCATTTTTCCCAGAAGACCTGTGAGCTTTATTATGCAACATTGCATTGCGTGGTGATTTTTAGAAACCCATGTATCATGTTATGGCATAACTGACTCGCTGAAGCCTCCAACCTTAATAGGTTGGAGAGAAGAGGAGGAAGTAGCAAAGAGACTCAGGTGCTCAGTACCAGCACCCTATTTAATTTCCACTACGGATCTGCACCAGCATTTTCATGATGCAGAATGGTACATGAAAAAATGCGTGGCGATAAGAATATGGCTTTAAAGGTTCAACAATCCAGAACTTCCTGACTCTATCATTTATCAAGCATTCTCAACCTCAGTCATTTGTTCTTAAAATGAAGATCATAATGTGCCATGGATTTTGGTGGAGATCAAATAAGTGCCTTACACAGAGCCTGGCAATTCAGTAAGTGCTAATGATATATCTGTATAAATATTATATGTAAAATGTCTCCCCTTTATTGTAAATCTTGACATGCAAAAATGTCTTCCCTTTAAAATACAAACATATACAGTAGCAAAAAAGTTGCATAAAATATTATCTTACTTTATAAAGAAATATATCTGCTTATATAATGAACAGCAAAGTGATTCCTATGTATTTGTACTCTTATCTCAACGAAAATGCTTTTGCTGCTTTTACTCATCCAAAATTTTAATCAGAATGAATATTTTCAGTGAGTTGAATAAATCATTAATCCCAACATGTGAGTATTCAGACTTCCTTTTCAGCAAGAGGCGTGTATTAAATTCAAAGATACACCCAGGAATGTGTGATATTTCCACATGTACTTTAAATTTTTACCCAATCAATGAACAATACACCCAGCATCCAAAAGGACTAAGAGAGAATCTTCTTGTTTGCAGGAGTCACATGGGGAAAAATTATCTAACCACACTTTCATCTAGTAAAACCTTCATCAAAATCTATAGCTTCCTGAATGTTTTCAGTTTTAAAAAGAAAAAAATCACTATCCATATGTAATAAGAGGGTATTCAATACATCAAAATTTTATATAAAATTTGATTAAAAAACACGTCATTCAATAAAGCAAACTTTTAAAAGTCTCAATAGGTAAAAGCTTTCAAATGTCAAACAGTCCATAAAATATTATCAAGGACACTTGGTAAAAATTTATGTTCATATGTATGAATTTACAGAGATATGACATAATGTCTGAGATTTGCTAAAATACTTCAGCCATATAAAGATGAAAGAGGTTTGACAAATGCTGATAATTGTTGAAGCTACGTGATGGGTATAGGGATCCACTATTCGATTTCCTCTATTCTTGTGTACATATGAAAAGTTTCATAATAAAAAATACTTTTAATTTAGGTTTTTTGCCTCCCCCACAACTAAGATTCTGATTCAGTCATGGGGTCCTGAATCAAAGAATGATGAACAGGAATATGAATTAGACAATTCTGACCAAGAGCATCCACAGAAAACACTTTGAGAATTATGAAGCTAAAGGATGTAATTAGCACTAGAAGACTAAGACATGGGGAATAAGTATTTAAAAGCTTTTTTTTTCTACTATTAAACTACCCATCTAATTGACTTTAGAATCATAATACAAGCAAATGCTTTGACTAGTAATATGAAGGGTCATATTATGTAACAGCAAAACTAGCACCACTCTGTTTTGCACTAGAAACAAATGGACTCAGGACTATTTCCTCTTTTGAGTTAGGAATTTGACATACCTGCAGCTCAGGAGAAGAGTAATAATTAAGGCAAACAAGGACAGTTTTTGGAATCAATTTTCCAAGAAAAAATACTGACTGCACTAATCTGAAACATCAACAGACTTTCTCTAATGAAACAGAAGATCAAAGCTAAACAATTACACATCCAATTAATTTTTAATTTTGTTTCACACTTGGTTGATGATCTGTGATAACAGATGATATCAATATCACTTATATCTAATGAATTCTATCGCATAACAGATGGTAGGCACTTAAAATCAAGCATAGTCCAAGTTAAAATAATAGTCTCCTTTTCACAAAAGCCTTCCTAATGTCTCTAAATTATTCTTAGATCATAAATTTATAAATATAATCCAAGTATTCATCATAGATAGACCAATGGAACTGAACTGAGAGTTAAGAAACAAACCCTCACTATGGCCAATTGATTTTGGAAAAGGTTGCCAAGTCCACTGAATTGGGAGAGAATTGTCTCTTCAACAAATAGTGGTGGGAATTATGAATATCCATTGCAAAAGAAGGAAGGGGGACCCCTACCTTTTACCATATACAAAAATTAACTCAAATGAAGTAAAGACCTAAATATAAGAATCAGGAGTATAAAAATCCTAGAAGTAAATGTACAGAAACATCTTCAAAATCTTGCATTAAGGCAATGGTTTCTTAGACTTTACACCCAAAGCACAAGGAACAGAAGAAAAATTAAATAAATGGGACCTCATCAAAGTTAAAAACTTTGTGCATCAAAGTACTTTATCATGAAAGTGAAAAGAAAACCTACACAGTGGGAGAAAATATTTGGAAGTTGCATATCTGATAAGAGTTTAATATCCAGAATAAATAAATAAAACTAACAACTTTGCAATGAAAAGAAAACCATTTTTTAAATGGACAAAAGACTTGAATAGACATTTCTTTAAAGAGGATATGCAAATGGCCAAAAAGTACATGAAAAGATGTTCAAAATCATTAGACGTTAAAAAATGCAAATCAAAACCACAATGAGATATTATTTAATACCCACTAGAATGGCTACTATTAAGTAAAAAGAAAATTACAAGTGTTGGAAAGGATGTGGAGAAATAGGAACACTCTTTCATTGCTAGTAGAATACAAGATAGTATAGGTGCTGTGGAAAACAATTTAGCAGATCCTCAAAAAGCTAAGTATAGAATTATCATGCAACTTGGAAATCCCTCTACTAGGTATATTCTCAAAAGAACTGAAAGCAGGAACTCAAACAGATATTTTACCACTACTGTTCATAGCAGCATTATTCACAGCAGCCAAAAAATGGAAGCAACCAAAGTGTCCATGAACCAATGAATGGATAAACAAAATATGACATATACAATGGAATATTATTCAGCTGTAAAAAGGAATAAAGTCCTGATAAAAGCAACAATATGGAAGAACCTTGAAGACATCATGTTAAGTGAAATAAGTCAGAAGGACAAATATTATATGATCTCACTGATATGAAAGAATTAGAATAAGCAAACTCAAAGAGTCAGAATCTAGAATATAGGTTACCAGAGGCTGGGCTGGAGGTAGGTAATAGGAAGTTAATGCTAAAATTTCTATTCGGGTTGTTTATAAAAGTTTGGTAATTGATTCTGGTACTGGTGGCAAAACATCATAAGAATAATTAACAGCACGATTTATATATGTGAATGTAATTAAAAGGGGAACTTTTAGGTTGTATAAATGTTACTAGAATGGAATTTTTTTAGCAAATCGACTGGTCTATTCTGCAATTTGAACGGGATCTTTTACTCTGCATGATTTTATAATATCACACATCGGTCATCTGGAAAATATTGGTTCACTGATTTATATAGATCTTTCACATGTTGACACATTTCATGACACAAAATAAATAAACTACACTTTTCAATATCACTATCAATCTTATCTGAAAAGTCTTTAAATATTGGAAGGCAGTCCAACTCGCTTTGGGGGACACAAGAGTCCATCAAAAGGAAAATTCTAATTTTCAATTGAAAGCTTGGATTTTTATCATTGGTAATAATTCCTGTCAGTTTTCCCTTGAAATCATTTGCTCACTTCATTCATTTTCAAGAAAGTCCCAGATACCCAACATTGAATAATCAGAGATTTTTCAGTTAGACTTTCAAGTAATAATAGTGTCCCATGAAGAGAATTATCAGTTCAATTCAAAACTCAAAAATTGCACATGTTTTCTTCTGCTGGGAATGCAGCAGAAGTGTTTTATTTGAAAGCTTCCCATTAAGTGATGCAGAATATTAAAAAAAAATAAGTACTCCAAGTAAAGGTTCTATAAAACTACATTTTTAACTGCTTCCTCAAAGACATTTTTAAGTGAAACATATACTTTTCAAACTGTGGGTGGGTGGGGGTAAATAATGCAGTAACAAATTCAATTTGGTATCACTGCCTTGATGCATGCTAAGGTACTAACAGCTTTAGCTTCCACTGTTTTTGCAGTGCAAACGTCAATCAAGTGACATATTAGTATTTTTATGAAAATTGGTTTGGCGCCTTGTAGAATTCCTGAAAGGATCTCAGGAACCTCCAAGAGTCCCTGGACCACACTTTGAGAGCCACTTCCGTAAGCAATCAATAAATATTCCTAATGATGATGATGATGATGATAATGCTAACAATTTTTAAAAAGCATTTCATCTTACTCTTGTTTTCATATCGCACCAAAATGAAAGTAAGAATTCTGCATTTCTTAATATTTTCAGAAATGAAAATTCTGTAATCTTCCTGGAAATCAAACTCCAATTTTAATCTTTTAGACGCCACAAAACTTTTCTTGTATTAACCATCTAAATAGTCCTCTTTCCAATACAGATACATTTCATTTTTATCCCATAGAGACTTGGAGAATAAACAATTAAGAGTTATTTTTCTCTGCAGCTAGTTCTACTAATATGGGTGTGGTGGCTTACATTGGGAAGTTTTCTCTTCTATAATCAAATGCTTAACCAGCCATGTTTAAGTTCAGATTTCCAGAAAGAGACAAAGTTGCATGCTTCAGTGGAGTATACCAACACCAACCACAATCAATCAATGGAACTGAGACAAGCCAGCTTTGAAGAATTTATTATAACGGCCCAAAAAGCAAGAGAAACACTCAGAAGCTATTCTTTATTGTAGATAGGTTATTTTATTTTGTTATGTATCACTTTGTTGCTGTTTTTTTTTCACATGCCTGTTTATGCAGTTAAATGAATCTAAACAACTTTCATGTGTGAATTGCTATGAGCTTTTTCATGCCTTGATAGTAAAAAAGATTCATGAACTCAATAAATAGTTATTAAGCACCTACTCTGCTCCATTCTAAAAACTAGATAAACAATAATGGAGAAGAAGATTTTATTACACTAAGAGATACCTCAGTGCTCTTTTATGTTTGTGGTGGAAAGAGAATAGGCAATAAATCTGCAGACCCATAAATAACAAAGAGAATTTGAGAGTAATCAATGCTATGAAAAAATTAAAATTAGGTGAAGGGATGGAGAGTAACAAGTTGGGAAAAGGGAGGGACACATTAAATAAGAAAGTCATCACTGAGATGTCTTTGGACATTTGAAAAGTAGCCAGATGTATGAAAAGCTGGAATATGAGTATTTCCGACGGAGAGGATAGCAAGCATAGATGTTCTTACCTTGGAACTGAAACAAGTCAAGTCTGGCTGAAACATTCTGACCAAAGGGGAGAATTATACAAGAAGAGTTCAGAGTCATAGACACAGGCCAGATTGTGAAGGGAACTGTAGACATGATGAGGAAAGCTGACTTTATTTACAAAAAGGTTCTCAGACCCTGATGGAAATCCATTTGTCTTTTTAAAAACAGATATGATGATACTAAAGTTATAGGGAGAAAGCCAATAGGTTAGGTGCTGCAAGACACGTGGGATCAAATCCCAGTTCATTGTATCCTAAGAGAAAAAAAAAATGAAAAGGAATATTTATCAAGCATGGCTAATTGCCAAGCATTGAACCAGGCATTTGATCCTGTCTCATTTAATTCAATTTGAGTTGTTTTCTCAGGACACTAAGCCTCAATGCTGACCCTATAAAATGGAGAGAATAATAATTAATATTGTCGCACCTATATTATGCATTATCAGAAGGTACTAAGTAGTAACATGTATGTTCTCCAATGACTGAATTGCTCTTTAAAGGTGTCATAATTATAAGTAAACATATCTCTTTTTTAAATTTTAGATTTGTATGGCATTCATATTCTCTATTGTAGAATATTCCATATCTGGTGTGGAAGAGACCTCTTCTCATTATCTCCAAACCAAATACCTAAGAGAGACCAATAAGATATTCTAGAGAGCCAGGCCCTCCAATATGAGGCCTAGGAACTATATTTTTTTTCAAGCTCTACCCATCCATAGTTTTTTCAGTCATTTCAATTTACAGATAAAACCTTCTAAGCCTGTTAGAAACAATTTGTAAAGTGAAAGACTCTCTAGTTCCTTGGCATTCTTTCATGGACACTGAGCCATTGCTGTCACATATAACACCTGTGAAGTAGTTTCATAAGATCTCATGTTACTGAACAGGAAATCAAGATGATTACAAATCTTTAAAACTTGGAAAGAACTGATAAGAACAGTAAAATAGCCTAATGAATTAAGCCAGCCAAGAAAGTGGATAAGAAAGACATTTATACCGAACACAGAGGAATGTTTAGCTACTTACATGCATTTCAAATGTGATAAAAACTCCCCCCAAATCATATTTTAATAAAATTTCAATTAAAAAATTTTATACAAGCTTTCAATATATATAATTTCCTTTGCTTATACACTACCCAAAACAGAGGCCAAAAAGTAAATTACACTTGGAGTATAATTGTGTGCTCTAAGAAGTGCATTAGCTTTCAAGTTAATTGCTAGTTTCGGGCAGCTGCCGTGGCTCAGCAGGCAGAGCTCCGACCTGCCGTGCTGGAGGTCTGGAGTGCGATCCCTGGTGCCTCCTGCCCATATGCAAAATTAAAAAAAAAAAAAAAAAACCACAAAAAGTTAATTGCTAGTTTCATTTGCTATTGTTGCTAATTGCTATTTCATTAAACTTCTATCAGCTCATAATAAGTTTCTGATACAAACTGTGAACTCATGAGACAGGGACCTTTCATTTATCTTTGCAACCACAGGGTCTAGCATATTTTGGGGCTTAGAGAAGATGCTCAAGCAATCTTACCAAATTAAAGCAAGACTACTCGCAAACAAATTCTACAGTGAATTTTGTAATTCAAAATTCTCTATATTCACTCCTTACCTCTGGTATGCAGGCTCCTGTGAAACCAAACAAGCCATTGGCATTGTCACTTCTTTGTATTCTTAATCTTGCTGTTGTATTTTCTTCAGAAATGCGAGCTCCTCCATATACAGAGACTAGTTTAAGAAGGAATAATTCTTCTCCTTCCTCTTCATTGTCATCTCTTGCAGAAACAATGAACGATTTGTTCGTTTCTCCCTGTCTGAACTCCAGATAACCAGAAATGGGGTGTAAATCATTCTTTGCTGGCATGGCATGAAGTTCATAAATTTCTTCAAGGGTCAATTTCCTCTCATAGGACCTCACATCCTGCATCAGACCTGTAAATCTGTCATTGCCATTGACCCCTGCCCCTATTCTCAGTATTCCAGGACCTGAAATTAGAGATGATTTAAATGTTATAAGATCCACAACTGTCCTTTCCTAAATTACGAGTTTGATTTAGAAAGTGAAACAATTTTAACGAAATATATTATTGGACAAGTAAAACTTTGGCACAAGTATAAAATCTAATACATGCTATCTTCTGTTAGGAAGAATAATGAATCCATAAACTAATCAATGAGATTGATGATGTTTTGTACACAAGGAATTAGTAACTACCTTCAATTTAGATATTTTTAAGGTAAATTTTATTAGTCTCTCAAATTACATTTCTGTACATAAAAAGAGCTAAATATGTACATGTGTATGTATATATATGTATGTGTTAAGTGTGTATGTATGTGTGAATATATGTATTTGGATAGACATTTCTTCTGTGACAATTTTTAATATAATTGTACATCTAAGAATAGAATATATACATATATGAGCTTGGCAGTGATTTTGCAAATATCTGATATATCTGAAAACAAATGTTTCTTATCAATCGCCTCAGTGGAGGCAGTTTTACAAGACACCACCCAGATAGCTCTTGCCAGGTAGCACACGTACTTCACATTATCGTTGCTACTGTTCACATGCCTGCTACAGCGGTTCTGTGCACACCACTCACTCCCTGGAACTCCAGAGCAGGTGGGAAGTCCTATGATATTGCCCTTCCTATTTGATTATCTGGCAGCTAAATGATATAAGGTCTCCTGATTCTCACAAAACCAATTCACAGGTCTTGCCAGCTAGGAGACTGTTTAGAATCAATATATATAAACGAACTGTTCTCCTTTAGCTGTGTTTCTATGGTCTGCTAGAAGGAACAATGACCTAGGACTCAAAGGCTTAGATTCAAGTCAAAGGCTTAGATACCTGTCTGTATCATCCTATGCAACTTATTTACTGGCTTTGAACTCTATTTCTTTATCTGTAAAATATTTCATATATAGGGCTATGGTGAAGTCCAAATGAGGCAACATATGTTAAATGCCTTATAAATGAAAAACACTACACAAACTTGAGGCATTCTAATCCATTGTTTCTATGTCTAATTCTCTAGAACAAACACGATCTCAGTTTCTCTGATTTCAATATCAACTACTTTAGTTACAATGCAAAAAACATTCAAAATGAAAAGGTTATAAAGATGCCAATATATTATAGTGATTCCTTTAGAGTAGAGGGAATATGGTAACTTTTACTTTGCTTCTTAAAACTATTGTGTACTATTCAAATTTCATGGAATAAACATGTTACTTTTTTCAATAACGGAGAAAACCGAGTGAATATATATTTCATGCATGTAAAAATTTTAATAATATAATTAACGTTTATAGCTGTAATCTCCAAATCATGGTATTGTGAATGATTATTTTTGTCCTACATATGTACTTTTAAATTTTTCTATAGTAACCATAAATTTATCTGTTTAAAAATAACACCTTTTTTAAAACCACAGCGAGACACCACAACCAGAATGGCAAAAATGAAAGACAGGAAATACCACATTAGTGAATATGTGAACAGTGAAACTCTCATACACCACTGGTGAGAGGATATACGGTTCAACTATTTTGGAAAACTGTTAGGCAGTATCTTTAAAACTGAACATATGCATACTCTAAGACTCAGCAATCCCACTGCTAGGTATATATGCAACAGGAATGTAGAAATGCAGAATGTAGAAAGACATTCACCAAAAAACAAGAATAAGAATGTTCATAGACGCACCTTATGTAAAAGCTAAAACTGGACCCAACCTAAATGGCAATTTAAAGTAGCATGAATAAATGAAGTGTGATAAAGTTACACAATTGGAACCCTATATAGAAATGAGAGTGAAAGATTTACAACAGGGAAAAATATGGATAAGGAAAATACTGAATAAAAGAAGCCAGACATTCAAGTGTACATACTGCTCAATCTATTTACATAAAGAAATAAAAAAACAGGAAAAGCTAATCTTACATTCTTAGAAAAGAAGACAACAGGCACCCTTGATGAGCAGGGTAGGTTAGTAATTGCAGGAAATCCAAAGGGGGTTTCAGGGGCCTTGAAAGCTCTGTTTCTGGATCTGGGTGCTGGTTACATGGTTGCTAAAACCGAGGAATTTTAAATTTCTAAAAACTCATCTCACTGTACCCTTACGATATATACAATTTTATATTATATAATAACAACTTTTAAAAATATATACACACTTTTGAAATTTACTTCAAAATATTAGTTCTTAGCAGTGAGCCAAACAGAGCGGGGGAAAAACTCTCACTTTCCCCAATCTTCTCCATTCTTGTTCTATCACCACTATCATCAAACAAAGGAATCAGTTCTAATAGATGTATGCACACAATCAGGAGGATGAATAGTTCATTCCATGGAGTGCTCTAAGCCTGTTCTCAAGGTTGAAATCAGTAAAGATATGCATGCTGTTTCTTTTGCCCACCTTTGTTTCTGATCGAAAAAATAATACAACCAGATGACTAATGTAGGTAATTCAGAAGGGAAAAATTAAATTAAGCTACAACGATATTGCTCTGCCCTACTTTGTTTCTGGATATAACATAGAATCAGAGCACAGAGAGACTGGGAAAGAACTGGTGACAACAGTGAAGGCAAATCAACATTTGTGTGCACACACGCATATAACTGTGTTTCTTAAAAAAACAGCATATAAGATCCAGCAACAAAGATTATCTTTATCTCTTCAAAGCACTCCATGGAATTTATAATTTTTTTTAGACTTACCTCCCGATCTTATAAACCTTGTATAATCTTTTTCTTACATGATTTTTTCTCTTCTACCTTCCTCTCCAATCTTACACCCACTGCCCTACACTTCCAGTACTGAACTACTAGCAGTTTCCCATGTACAATATACTATTTCACATTTCTGCACCTCTGCACCTTCCTCTGCCTGAAATGCCATTCCCCATACCTCCTACTCCCCACAAGAGGTAGAAATGTTTCTCCTCTAGTATTCTTTCCTTTCCTCCCACAGTGTATGGAAGTGATGTTTGCACACCTCTTCCACAGAGCCAGGTTCCTCAAGAACAAAGACCTCGCCTGATACATTTCTGCAACATTCACACAGAACTTACCATGATCTTTGTAGGCTCTTAGCTTTGTTTAAAGAAATTAAACCAATACACAAGTGAAGTTTTTAAACACCTACTAGCATTTAAAAAAATTGAAACAAGGGTCCTAGTTGTAAAGATGATACTGACCATCAGTGATGGCTTCTCCTTTCAGACTCTTGATTCCTCTCGGCATTGCATTTCCATCAAGGTAGAATTCAATTATGCCATCATCCAGGACAATTAGAAAATGAAGCCAAACATTTTCTTCTAAATATTTCATGACTGTTGTCTTGGCAATATATGTAACATTGGAACCCAAGGTTTTGTAATGAAGGGAAAGTGTCACATGGGATTCATTTGTCTGTATTTTTACCCCATAGTAGATGTTTCCATTGCCATCATCCTTTGCTATAACAAATCCATTTGTACTGACATTAGGCATTACCCAAGCTGAGAATGTAAATCTGGTAATTGTGTTGTTTCTGGAGGTATGGTATTTGGGATCAACAGTCCCAAATGCACCCTCTAAACCAGTGAAGTACAAAGCATCTGTTCCGCTATGGTGACGCCGCATCTGTGGTTGTAAATGCACAGTGCTAGGGAAAATTCCAACCAATAAAAAATCTATCATTGGAGGCAACCCAGCAGTGAACTCACTAGACAGTATTTCCCAGCCAACTCGTACATCACCAAAGACACCCTGTTGCCTCAAAATAGTGAAGCTGGTAATATAAGACATATCATCTTCGGAGAGAACATCTTCTGCCACTTCTCTCTCTAAGCACTCTGGATCCAAGAAGAAAACTCCAAAGGGATCATCACTGAATGGAATCATTACTGTCACCTGGAGATTGGTTTCTGCTAGCTGACCCCCAAAACCTGGGGACCCAGACCCACCTGTGATTAAATGAGAAATTATTACAGTGAAAAACCAGAACTTTAATTATTTTCTAGTGTAAAGCAAAGAGAAAGGAATTTTTTTTAGAAGACAAACTTCTTGGTTAAATTATGTAACTCACTGATCACTCAACAATAGTGTCACTATAGTTTTCACCACATTTTCAGAGGCATAACAAAAAATAACACCAGGGGTGGGCCACGGTGGCTCAGCAGGCAAGAATGCTTGCCTGCCATGCCAGAGGACCCAGGTTCGATTTCTGGTGCCTGCCCATGTATAAAAAAAATAAAAATAAATTTAAAAAATAACACCAGTTCACTTTAATCTCATTAATAGTTAGTCAAGCCTGAAAACAGGATATGAACCAGAAAGGTTTAATTCTTCTCCTTAAAACCAAAAGAGATGGGAAATCGATTGCTTAAATTATGGTACAAAGGTCAAGCTTACATTATCATAAACCTGTATTTCCTATCTCCCATGAATATTAATAGAAGACTCTATAGTGGATGGGGAAAAGGTCCATTTACAGGCTTGAGAATGGATGGGGAAGCTTCTATGAAAATGAACCAAGATAAGATCACAAATTTGAATATTTAAAAATAACATTTCTATCAGGAAAGATATTTTGACATTTAAAATCAGACAAATCAAGATACACTTACTTCTTCATCAACTGCCTTTGGCACACAGTTCTAATTCTTAAGTATAAAATATAAAATTGGGGTGGTAAAACAAAAAAGATGGAAAAACACAGCACCTGAAATGTTTACAAGCTTTAGAGTATAAAATTCATTGAATTCAGGAATTTTATCTGGAAAAGCATGGAGAATTATAGGTTTGGCTCCTTCTCCATCCACGAAGTTAACGTTCCCTGAAGTTTCATAGAACTCTTGTCCAGGTTGCAAAGCAGAATCATTCTGAAACAGCTGCCAAGCCACAGAAACATTGCCAAAGTGTCCCTGGTGCCTCAAAATCCTACATAATAAATTAAATTATTTTTATGAGAAATTCTCATAGAAAGAGAAATTTAAGAAATTTATAAACGGTGACTCTAACTCCAATGACAGCTTTCTATGCCATCTAAGAAATATACTTTTTCTTTTTATCATCCTTAATATGAACCAAACCAGCCAGTTCTATAAACAACCATGAAGTAGCTCATGAAAAGGGAGAAACAATAATAATATAAAGAGAAGCAGCCTTAAAAGTCATGGTCTTCAAAATCTAAACTAAAAACAATCCCTAGGTCCAATCAGTAATAAATTTAGATGAGAATTAACAAAAGATTTTCAAAAACAAAATGCAGGGTAA
Source organism: Myrmecophaga tridactyla (assembly GCA_004026745.1). Taxonomy (NCBI): domain Eukaryota; kingdom Metazoa; phylum Chordata; class Mammalia; order Pilosa; family Myrmecophagidae; genus Myrmecophaga; species Myrmecophaga tridactyla. The sequence goes on from PVIY010010255.1 coordinate 28,648, forward strand.
GAGTAGTCACGCGTAATTTGAGAGAAGAGTTCCTGAAAACCTCTCAGAAAAGTGGATGGAAGTTTGGGATGAGGAAGAGACAGAGAATAATTTCTGCTTACCAACTAGTGTTCTTTTTTTTTTTTATAAGTGGCCACAACATATACAAAGTTTATAATTAATTCAGACAGTCCGTTTTGAAATTATTCCATTCTTGACCAACTTTTTTTAATTTTTAAAGGGTCAAAATATTTTTATTTTTGCATAAAGGTTTTATTTTATCCAATTCTAATTTGCCTTATCTAAATATGCTTACCAAAATGAATTAGTCTTTCCTTCTTCTACTGCTTTGTCTATGGGCTCCAGAGAAAAGATACCATTTGTATCATCATTAGCTTCAATTATCACTGTAGCTATCCCATATTGATATACTACGGTATCACCTAAATTTTAAAAAGGAAAAGTCGAAATGAGAAAAGTGCCTGACTTACTCTTACACTTACATTTTAAATTAAGAAACAATTTATAGTTAAGTTCAATTTTTCAGCAAAGACTTCACCTCTGATGGTCATATAATAAATGCAAAATACTGCTGAATTTCTCTAAATATGTTATACAAACACACATACATACTAAACTTATATATGGAGACAGAGATGCCTAAATAAGCTTAATGTGAAATAGATCCTATTCTTTTCCTTTGAGGAAATTTTTAACTGCAAAAACTATTTCATTGAAAACATACAAGACACTTCTTTTCAAAGTAGGAAAATCACTTCAATAGCTTATTTACAAACCAAATCAGCATTTTATAATTTCCAAGTTTTTAGGTAGAGATTTTCATTTTATAAAAAATAGTGAAAGGATTATCACATGATTTAAAAAAAAAAACTCTTGTATGTATTAATTGAAATCATTGGCTCAAGCTTTTCCTTTTAGAGCTCCCTCTTTAGACAGGAGAACTTTATCTGGTCATACATAAAATTCTCTAGAAATTCTCTAGTGTGTTGAACTTGATTCCACTCTACTCCAATAATTTCCACAGCATGTTAGCAACATTATTACATTAGGGATCTGCTCATCTGGACTGCTCTGGGGTACACAGATCTCTGCCTTTGCTCCAGTTGTGCCCTGTATGAGCAAAAGTGCTTCCATCCTTACTCAGAGGGCTAATTCATGTACTCCTCAGGACCCAGGCTCAGGAAACAACTCTCCCAGGGACTCCTTCCTGAATCTCCAGGTTAAGCTAAGTGTCTCTCCTCTATGTTCCCAGAGCACTTTTTACTTTGTGAGTTTATCATAACAATTATCGCACTGCATTCGCCTACACACACATATACACTCACCCAAGAGCACGCACATGCACACACACCATTTACTGTAAGCTTCATGGACAAGTACTCCTTATTCAAATCCATGCCCTAGCAGGGGAGATGCTCAATAACTGGTACATAGAATTTATTTATGAATATTGGCTGAACTGACACAAATAAAACTTTCAAAATTAAATGAGGTTAACATCTAAATCTAAAATTACAGAAAGAAAAAGAACTATATAGTCTTTTATATTTTTTAATATCATCACATTAAAAGTAACTTACATAAATATACAACTGTATTCCTTTTCACTTAATAATTATCCAAAGAAAAAGGGAAAAAAAGCATTAAAAATCACCATTGGTGATTTATATTTAAAATAACTTAAAAGAGTGTATCATCAAATTCAAAAAATAAATAAAAATAGCAAAATCTAATTTGGGCAGGGTTCTGCTATGATGTACGTTTGTGATACAGCATGTCACAGGTAGTGCTAAAACTTCATTCTGTTTCTTGCAAGGCAACCTGACAATATCAAATGAGCACTCTAAAGATGTCCACACCATTTGATCCAACAATTCAATCTCAGGGCACATTCTCTAAACAATAATTATTCAGCATAAACACCAATTGCCAACACTAGGACATGTTAGAGATGCTGCCCACCCCCACCCTCTCATCAGAGGCCATACAGAACCTCGATGTTTGGAGATTGCAAAGGAAGGTAGATAAAGAGAACCAACAAAGGATGAATAAAAGCACAAACTGTAGAAATATTTGTCATCCAACTCTAAATAGCTAAAGTCATTAGATTCTCAGTTGCTATCATTTCTAGGAAAACAGGCCAGTCAGCCAATCACATCTTGCTCTCTCTTTCCCTCTTCTCTTTCTCTCCATCTGCCTTTCCCTCTACCCCTCCTTCTCTCTCTCTCTGTCTAAAATCAACTATATACTTCCCCAGTGATATAGTTTACTAAAAAACTAAACCTCTCCTTGCAGGGTCCTTTTCCATTCTTTTTACAAAAGGTTTTTTGCCAGGTTTCTTAATTCTACCTGAGGCCAGAGGGCCCTTCACTACACAGCCTTTGTTTTAGTTCCTCAAATTTCTTTTATGTTTCTTTTACCTTCTGCTTGAAAGTCTTACCTTCCTCCTCTATTTCCTTGGTATGGCTTGGGCAGCTTCAGAGGCTCTTTCTTGCTACTTTTGCAGCCAGACATGGCGCCTCCTGCCCCTTCCCCAGACTCTGCCACCAGAAGCAGCTCAGGACGTTTCCATCTACTATTTCAAACCTGGCAGCATTTTGCTTCCAAGGATAATTTAACCCTAATGATTATTTTGACTCAAAAGATGTTTGGGATTAAAAACCATTTACCAGAATTACACCAAGCTAATAAATTTCATCAAGAACTTATTTCTAGAGTGAATCGTTAAGACAATGTTATTTCTTCATCACCTTTCTATATGTCACAATAAAAATTCATTAGATCCACTTTTACTTCACTAAAATTATTTTTATCTGTAAAATTTGTTTTGTTTAAATTTCAGGACAATGGTTTGATTCACCAAATATTTTTGGTCTTTAAGATTTGGCTAATTATGATTTTTGCCATTGTGAAATTTCTTTTGCGTTCATTATTCTATAAAGTTGATCTTTTTCCTCACTAGATAATTTCCACTGTTAACTTTTTTTGGTTTTCTTAGTTAAGCCAAGACAATAGGAAAAAGAAAGTGCACAAATCCTGGTTTCTAAATATCTATATATATTATTCACTAAAAGGAACCAAGCCTTTTTGGAAAAGTGACTGATTTCAGGGCTGTGACAGGAAAATACAAGATGAACTTGGAACAGGTTGTTGTGCCAGGAAGTAAGCAAATGCTTAACAAGTGATAGGGATATATCAAAAAAAAAAAAAAAAAAAAAAGCTATCTCAAAGAGGTTATGATTGGCTAAACAATTTGAGTATCAACTAACTAATGACAGTAACAAAATATAATTCAATGCATTAAATAGAAATTATGAGTCCACACTGATAAGTATATGTTTGATGAGTAACAGAGTATTTACAGAGTTTTAAAAGTAACTCCCCACAAAATATTTATTTATTACAAAGGGGAGAAGGCTGGCAGTTACCATCTTAATCTCAAAGTGAACAGCCACAATAAAGGAACAAATCAAAGTTGTTTGCTAACTGAACTGATAGGATACAAAAAAAAACAATGAAAATACAGTATCACTTCTGTTAAATATTAGACAAAACCAAAAAAGGACATTCTATAAAATAACTGGCCTCTCTTTGTCTACATTGCCAAACTCAGGAAAAGCGAGGGAACTAAAGACACATGGCAACTAAATGCAATGCATGGTTTGGAACTGGATCAATTTGCTGGGAAGGACATTATTGGGACAACTGGAGAAATCTGAATGGGGTCTGAGGATTAGATGGCCAGAATTATACTATTGTTAACTTCCTAATTTTGGTTATATAGGGAAATGTACTTGTCTGTAGGAAAAGGAGTAAAGGGGCATTATGTTTGCAAATTACTCTCAATAGGTTCAGAAATAAAAGAGTTCTTTGAAGCCTTAAAAAAATAAAATAAATATGAGAGAAGCCACAGCACTTCTGGCTTACGAAAGGCGGGGTCAAGACATTCTCAGGGCCCAAGGAGTGGGGTCAAAATATTCTGTTTCATCATGGAGAAGAAGAAGGAGCCTATATGTTCCCCTTGCAGATTGCCACTCATTTTTTTTAACTTTTATTTTTAAATTTCTTTTGTTTAAATTTCATGGGACAATGGTTTGATTCACCAAATATCTTAATCTTTAAGATTTGACTAATTATGATTTTTGCCACGGTGAAATTTCTTTTGTGTCATTATTCAATAAGGTTGATTTTTTCCTCACTAGATGATAATCAAACAGCCAATCATGATCAATCACCTACAGGATCCCAACTAGTGTACTCAGCACCCTACTGTGAGACGCAAAGCTTATAAGACATTGAACCCTTAAGTCCTTAGGTGACTAAGATAAGGCAAGATCTAGGCAGCCATAATTCCAAAGGCAGGCTCTTTTAATTATGTTTCCTCCTCCTTATAGAACACAACTTTCTATTGGTGTCATATTATGAAAGGACTTTTTAAAAAAATACTGCCATAGAGAATAGCGGGTACATGAAGCTTGAACACACTTATTCTTCACCCCAGCCCTGAAGAAAGCAATGAAGCAAGCAACTTTGCTCTTGAAAAGTCTCAAAAGACAATAAGCACTATTTGGTACCACCACTGTACAGGAGTACTTACCTACTGTCATCTTAATAAAGCACCAACACAACAGGGCTGCCATAAAAACATAATTTTTTTTACCTGTAGAATTAAAGAGGATTATATAAAAGGATTCATCTGTTTCTGGGACATCATCTTCATTAACAAACACAGATATGCTCTGCTCCCTTCTTCCAACCTCAAACACAAGCGTCTCTCCTTTTTCAACAGGAACAAAGTCTCTGTCCCTTGCAGTCGCTGTCCCATCCATGGATGCATATTGAACAGCGCAGACAGCATCGACAGATCCATTCCTAAGGACGGTGAAGTTGGCAATCCCAGCTTCCTGCACCCTTACAGCACGAGGCTCTGACATATTCACAAAGGAAAAACAGGAGTCTATGAGCTTTGCTGATTCTGTCCACAAATTTTCAGATCTTTTATGCTTTCCCTTTACATTTGTCCTTCCCCCTTCAAGAAATGTGCTCTGCTATGTCTTTGCTTAAATGATCATTTCTGTTACCAACTCTTACTTGAGGTCCCTGATTTCTTCAACACTCAATGGTCTTCCTCTTAATTCCTACAGAATCCACAGTCTCCACTATCTAATTTTTCAATAATTGCATTCTATTCGAAACCCAATGCCTATTGCTTCACAAACGCAATTCCAAATTTAGCCTATATATTCTTGAGAACGGGTTCAGCCAGCATCTTAACGTCTTATTTCTACCACAGCAGTTAACAGAAGACTGAGCACAGGACCAGTTCATTAAATATGTGCTAATTGAAGGTTAAAAATATGAATCAATAAAAGTCAATTCCTGCAGCTTACCAAAAAGTTTAAGAAAGAATTAGACATCAATTAGATCTCATAAATAAAATAACAGGGTGCCTCAGGTGGCAAATGGCAGCTCTAAAAAAATAGTATTAAAGTAGCAAAACTGAGGAAATTGTAATTGATGTATCCACTAAATATTAATTACTTTAGCATATAGCTAGTCATTAAGTACGAATCACATGGGAGAATGTTCTTCTCTGCACAAAGGAAAGAAAACACCTTGGTATTTAAAAAGGAGAATGGACTCTAACAAAATAAGACTTATTTTCTCTTCTTTTTCCTTCAGAAAACATATACAAATATTTGTAAAACTCAAAGAGATCAAACAAGGACCATCAGAACAAATCATGAAATCATATTTAAACAAGGATCAATTGCACTGCCTTAAATGTTAACTTTTAAAACTTCACTGAAAACATATATACTAGTAAGAAACTCACTCAAATAAGATAGGAATACAACCTGCAAAATAAATGGGGTCATCATTTCTTCTAATCCTCAGAGTTGCAGTTGTTTTATTTCCTATTTTAGCTCCTCCAGTGACATTAAGAAGGGTGATGGTAAATTCTTCCAATTCCTCTGGAATCTTTTGGAAAATACGTTATACATGTTTTATGTCAGGCAGCCTTTTGCATGTATAATTACACTACATATTCCTATTTTTTTTTCTTTTTCAGGGGCCCTAATAATAGCACTAGTATTAATCTCCATTTCTGAGTTAGAACAACCCTGAAGTATTCATTCAATTAGGATCCAGAAAAAAATATCAACATGTGTTCATCCAAACAACCACAGTACTTTGACCAACTACAAAATTTAGTGAGAATAGTGATATTTGCCTGATATAAACTAGAAATAGAAATCTTAAGTAGCTCATATGACTTTTACAAGAAATTGAAAAATATATTGTTTACAAGATAAAAATGAACAGAAAAATATTTTTGATACTTAGTTAGAACATAATTCAGGATACTAACTAAAGCTCAGCTAACTCATGAAGGCCTCTTAAAAGCCTCTTAAAATCCTCTTAAAATTCCTGATGTGTCACCCAAGTGGATCACAAAAACTTCTCCTATGTCATAACAAGATAAGATTTCCCATAGCTCTGGGTCTAAATGGATCCCAGGTGGACACTGTCTTTCACTTCAGGTGAGCTGGTTCCCTCCCCACCATAAGAGAAGCGATTTGGGATGTACCTCCCCAGGGGTGGAAGACAGGGACAGCAGACAGGTCACACTCAGTCTCCTAAGCCCAGATCTCCATTGTCACTAAGCTCTCTAGTACGGTACCTACTTTCTCTTCACGATCAATCAGAGGACCCACACTGGATCCGCGAACCATCTAGCCCAGTGTCCTCATCCTGAGAATGGGAACCAGTGTAAAATCTTGATAAATAGTGGCCTTCTCTTCAAATGGCTCACCTTCTAGCCAAGGACGTAATTTCTATCACAACTGGGAATCCCTGATATTTGATACATAAACAGTATCACTGACCACTACCAGTTCTAGGAGTTAAAAAAAAACCTTCAGGGGAACTAAAAAATAATATATTTCTTTTGGCTTACAGTCAGACATTTTCATACCCGAGTTTTTTAATCACATAGTCTATAACAAAATATATTTCCAGATATTTATTCAACAAAAAATAATTATTGAGTTGCAAAAACATGTAAAGCCAAATGTTGTATATGCAACATTTACCTCATCTGGAAGGGAGTAAATGGTGATATTCTTTGAAAATTCCTGATCTCCAAAGAAAGTAGTCCCTTGGACAGGAAATACATCTTCTGTAAAATCTGGAGTAACCAACCACGATACACTAACATCACCAAAGTTACCTCGATTTCTTATTACACCGTAAACAGCTGTGAAATACAAACATATGTAAAATACATAACAATTTTAAAACAACAGAGAAATTCCTCAAATAGACAAAAGTAAAATAGGACCTCTTTTTAATAAAAGTCAATTTGCTTAGCTCAGCCTCCAAAGTACTCCTGAGTAACAATGTATCAGCCTAGTTCTCCCTCTGCAGGCATGCAATTGATAAAATGAGTGGATTCTATTTTTTCTATCACAGTTTCAGCCATTTGCCATAAGAATCAGAATTGCTAGCAGCAACTAGCAATAACTCTTAGTTTTAAAGTTTTTCCAATTTGACTTGACTCACTCCTGAGTGTTTTGAGTTCCACTGCATATGCTTAATTGAAATAAAAATCCAACCAGTCATCAATATCATCACAACAATATGTATGAAGTTAAAATAGCAATTCTAAATATTATTGACAAAAAACCCCAAATTTTTGCATTATATGCCATTTCTAAGACAGAATGGACAAGTGATAATAACTAGGTGCTGAAGAGATAAACTAAAATAACGTATTTCCTCTTTAGTAAACAACTATAGATTATAAGAAGTAGAATAAATTACCGCTATAGGTATCATCCCCTTTACTTTCATTTATCACCATAATTAAGCTATCGGAAACAAATTCTATATTTCCATGAGGATCATCATTTTTCAGAATCATTATGTTCACAACCGTAGCACTTCCCAACTTGCTTTCCCGTTCACCATGGCTGCCAAGGGCCACCCGATAGGGTTCATCCAACTAAAATGAGAATGTCAAATGAGGAAAAAAGACAAATTTGAAATTTTCAGAACAAATGAAAGATATATAGTCAATAATATTAATATACAATGTTTTCAGAAACATACAACTCACTGAAAAGATGGAAGAACTGATCTTATCCCTAAAATTTTTTTTAACATTCTCTCATAGGTTAAGAGAGAAACTAGACATAAGTATACATTGCCCAAAAAGAGAAAAAATAAACCATAATATTATTATAAAACAGCAAGACCATACTTTATTGCTGATGATTTAAACTAATTAGACTAAATAAAATAAAATTAATTTAAAACCTACATATACATCAATGCATAAATATAAGTGAATTATCTCTAGTTCCATTAATATAAAATTTTATTTCCTTTCAACATAATTTTAAAATAAAACTGCTTCAATTCAAAACCAAATCATTAAAACCAGTCAATAGAGGTTACATAGCGTAAGGCTTAACAAGTTAAAAAGGTATGAAAACATCACACAACAGCAGACTGTTTGGTATTTCTTTACGTAGGATAAAAATACACCATTCAGATTTGAATTACTCTTATAGCTGATTTTGTGCTTTATGTCCTAAAACATAATAAGCACTGCTCAGTTATTTCTTCTCTATTTCCTCCCTGTCTCTCCTTGCCAATATTCAAAATATTTATCTTTATAATATGCTAGACACCATAAATTTCCATAAAAGCAATTGGAAAAATAAAATCTCATACCTCTGGTATCCCATCCAATCTTGTTAGCAAGGTGATTACAATCTCCCTTTCCCCAGGTTTAAATTCCAGTACCCCTGAGTTTCCATAGAATTCATTGCTATCTCTTGGCTCTATCCAGTAGTGTAGAAATTGCTTAACGAGAGCTCCCATGGTTCGGATGATGTGAAGCTCTACAGATTCTCCTTCCTTAAAAGAAAATAAAAATTCCCAAACATTCAAATCCTTCTCAATATCATTCTTCGGAAGCTGTGAGTACAAAGTGTATTGAAGTTTCCTTCATACTTACTTTTATAACATAGGGTCCTCTGGAAGCAGGAGAAAATTCAAAAACTCCCCCCGGATCATCATTTTCGAAAATAATTAAGTCACAGCTAGTATATCCAGATTTCAGCACTTGATTTTCTGCATTGACCCTGTAGAAGTTAGAGGGGAAAATGGCACCTGCTACCTATAGTTTTTACTTCTGATTTTTGCAGGCTTCTAAAGGCAATATTTACAATATTCTCAGGTAAAGGGAAAGGATGCTTATTAGGAATGAAAACCTGTAATTGAATTAAGTGTTTTAAAATCAGAACAGTTTATTTCTAACAGTTATGGAAGAACTTCCATTTGTGGGAGTAGGGAGGAGCAGTGCATGGGCCAGGAAAGAATCTCCTCTTTTGAATTCATTGTATCTTTTTTATTTGATTGAAACTAACACTGCATGTGCAATCAAAAGTTGTAAATGTACTATATTTTACTTTTATAAAGTACCAGAATTTACAGATCTGTTTCCATAGTTTTAGAAAAATTTCATTTGTAACATGCCATGAGAAAATATATTTAAACAAAAATTGAATTTTAATTTTACATGCTCTTGAATGTCTTTTAAAAAATCATTGCATAAGATTATAGCAAAAGCTGGATAATTGCATGGACTAAATAAGCTAAAGTGATTGAAAATAAACACTGTTAATGAAACTATAATTTAGATTTCAGAAATATTTGGTGACTTTTCAAATGCTTTCCATTCACCTCCACTTTAACCTCATATTTTCTGTATAAAAGAAAATATAGGACAGATAAGAAAATAATAAATAGAACAGAAGGATGCTGAGATTCATGGCACATTATAACAATTTCTATAAATATCTCAGAAGAACATATTAAAACAAGATTTTTTTTTAAAATTTCTGGCTTTTATTGCTCACTGTTTAATTAGAATGATCAAAGGACTTGGATTGCAAGGCTCTAAGGATTAGAAACCCAGCAGGCTTTTTGAGAATTCTCAATCCTGCAAGCTGCTCTAAACCTTTCCAAATGTAACTTCCTATTGAACCAAACAGTACTGGTGATCAGACCTCAAAATGGCAATGAAGCCTCGATTAATATGTAGAAACGGTAGCTCGCTTCCTATGTAATAGAGAATCTGAATTAATATCCTTCCCTCGTTTTGGACATCTGGCGAACAATACCTAGAATGCCAGTGGTCCCAGGGGAGATAACTCAAATAACAGAACAGTGATTTATCATATCATTAATACAGTCATATGAGCTTCATAATATTTCATGTATCAATGTTTTCAGTAATTAAAATTTCCTATGTCCACACAGCTAGAAGACAAGAAAACTGGATCAGAACGTAAAATACAAAAGTCCATTCTGAACATTAAACAAGTGCATTTATTTTTAGACTTTCTTAAAATATACTACTCTTCAGTAAAAAGACACATTTTGTAAAGTTCTGTATACAACTGAGAAGATGTATGCAAAACATTTCTTAGATGCACTCAGAAAACCAATGGTAGAGATATGAGTATTGTTTGCTAATTCTCTGTTATACAAACTACAAGATTCATAAAAGATGGTGTGTAAGAATTTCACAATTAAAGCACAATTGTCCTCCAGGTAATGTGTAAACTATAAAGAACATTAAATTTCTAAGTTCTTCAAACTTTTAGGCAAGTATCCTAAAGGTACTCATAATTTAAAACTCCTAGGACAAAAAAAATGCCAACTTCGTATATGCTTTATCACTGGAAAATGAAACCGCACACAAAGCATGCACAGGCAGGTGGACAAAAAAATTACACAAGAACCGTGGGGTCATGCAGAGCAGAAACCATGTCTCAAACAATCGCTTGCAAAGCAAAATGTTGAGTCACCAAAAGTAAGGCATTATATTTGCACACTTACCCAAAATATACGACAAACCTTTCGGTTTCTACCCTGTCAACAAAGAAAAAAGTGTGGGAGGGGGAAAAAAAAGGTGGGGCACCAGTTCTCAAAAGCCTCACTAATAGTCCTAGAAACTTAGAAAGACAGGGTAAAAACAAAGCTTAAAAAAATGCCTCCTTTTACTCCCAGGAGCTAGTAACGTTCCCTTTATGGGAATACTGCATACTGCGTATGTCGCTACTAACAATTGCCAGCAAGCAGTTCAGCAGTTCCCACTTATAGAAGCTGACCCATGGCCAGCAAGCATGTCAGGACTCATTCAAGAAATTCCTTTCCAGACCTCCGCCAAGGCGCTTGTGTCTGCCAAGCAAAGTACATGCTCACAAACTGCAGCCGCTGAGCAAACGTTATTCAGCCCTATTTATAATTACTTAGTAGCTTTAATTAGGTTAAAAAAATAAAATCCTCAGTCCTCAGATCTAAAGCCTATTGTTCTTTAAGTTAGAAAAAGTAAAACTCTGTAAGCAGAGAAATATTTACCTTTTATCATTTGCATGGAAACATACTCAGCAAGCCATAACATGTCATTATACACTTTGTGATACCTATTACTCAAATACAATTTCACATCAAGAAATCTAAATACTTTTCCAAATCCCCATTTCATTGCATTTTCATGCTGCCTTGAAAAGCACATATCCAAGTGTAGAGTCCTTGAGCTTCATTTTAAAAGTTAAAGATACTATTTATAAACGTGGAGTTATATAATACATATATGGAAAATTTTCTGAAATAATGTGGCATAATGAAATAGTGTATGATTTGGGGAAAACTAAACAAGATATTTGTAACTACTGTGATGCTGGAAGCATCATAAATTATTTAGTTCTAAGACAACTTGTATCTACATTTAATTGAAATATAGAGAATGTGAATTTGATGTTAAGAGAAAATTGTAAACTTTATCACAATAAAGTATTAGTTTGTTGTTACTGAAATATTGTATTGTGATTCACTGCCATCACATTTTACTATTACCCACTGATTCTTTCATTTTAGTTTTTTTTTAAATAGCAAAATCAAAAAAGAGGTTTTGATAAAATAGCATGCTATCTCAAATCATTGATTTTATTATCATATTTACTTAACTAAATATTTTAGAAATATCAAATGTAATTTGCTCATTCTTTTTCACATACAATTGTGATAATACAAGTATGCTCTAGCTACTAATTGAATTAGAACGTTTTAATAAACATTGGAACCAATTTCCTCTACTTGAAAAAAGAGGAAACAATAATTTCTGAAATCTACCCCATGATTTATACTACCTTGTGTACTGTTTTTACCCATAAGAGAAAAAAATTTTTGAAACGTAGAACACTTAAAAATTGTATTTAATTTCAAATGTTTACATGATGTGGTTCAAAATGAATATTCTGAAAACATGTAACTTCAAAGAACAGTCACCAGGAATTTGCACAGGTATTACTTAAATCATTTTTTAAACATTTAGTTTAGAGCAGAAACTCTAAACTGAGTTTAAAAAGTTACTAAGGATTGTTATAGCTTTGGTTTATTATCATTGGTCATTTTTTTTTTAGTTCTTTTTCAAGATAGTCCACTGATTTAATAAGTCCTTAAGCTTAAACAGAAAAGGACATAAAGTGAAAAAAATAATTTCCAATTTATATTTCACTGATATTTTTTCATCATATGAAATATCTTCCCTTAGGATTTAATCGAACATACATATTAAAATCATAAGTCATCTAGACAGTTTTTTTTTTTAATTTGTATTGTGTTTGGGTTTTGCTTTTTTTTCCTTTGTTTTTTTTTACATTTTGTATAAGAAATGAAATAAATATAAGGTGGTTCTGGAAGCAAACAAAATTGAAGTGAATATTCAATAAATTTGTTTCCTACATTCAATCTCTTTCTTTCACATTAAAAAAAATATTCATCAGATTTCTAAGGCTGTGTTATTCTCTTGTTTGAGTAGTAAAGGGAAGATTGAATTAAAACCTGAATATTTAGACAAAACACCTGTAGAGAAATTAAGGGGATTATAATAAAATATAGAGGATGAGGAGTTACATAAACTTTATTATTACTACTTCAGTCCTGATAAATATAGAACCAAACAATGTCTGTTGGATTTTTATCTTTTTCTTTCTAAGTGTGGCCCACATGCCACACTTCTCTAGTATGTTGCAATTTGAATATAAAATTTAGATCAGTAGTAAATAGGTTTGCTTTTGACTTAAAAAAAAAGAAAGCATTCGTTAAAATCAATTAAAAACAGTATTTTCTTCATTAAAAATGATTTTTTGACTTACTGAAAAAATTCTGATTGCACAATTTTTAATATGAATTACCTATCAAGGAATGCTACGTAAAACCTAAGTATTACTGTAAAAGTACCACTTAAATTTGCATAATTTTTAATCTCTGAAATATAAGTATCATTTAATGTTTAAATTCCATTTTAAAAAGATAATTTCATTATAAGAAGATTAAAGCTTTCTTTTCCCTTACCCGAACATCTGTAACCATCTCCACTATTGAAAACGAAGCTAACAGAGCTGCTTACTAACCTAACGTTTTAGATTTTTTGATGCATTTTTTTAATATAGTGGCCTGGCTATGCTTAAGACTTATCTGACACCTCCCATTATTCTCTATGCTTCTTCTCAACAAATAGTACAGTTAAAACTCACTAAAGAATATGACAGTAATCATAATCTAACCAGAAGCTATCTAGATAACAGAGAAGTCAGGTCAGCATAACATTACCATCTTGATTTGTTTATTTTATGTGGACACACAAAAACAAGAAAAAATTATTTAAGAGAACTCCTACTTATAAATGTTACTAAACCTTACCAAAATGGGTTATTACCTGTCTAGAGAAAGTGTTATGGTTTCATTCATTTCCGGTATGTCATCAGCTTTGACAGTAATGTTGATTGTTGTGTCACTTTGCCCAGATAAAAACACAACAGAGCCATTAAAGGGGTCTATATCATCCAGAGTCACTGCTTTTGAATTAAAGCCAGAGGGCTTCAAACTCCAATAGACAGTAGCCTCACCATCAGTTCCATCTCGATGTAGGGGAATGTATATCTTTTTGTAAAAAGAAAAAACAAAACAATTTCTTCTAAAATACATGCTCATAAATAATATATGCTTTGCATGTAGTCTCTGCACATGTTAAATTATACGAATATATGTATTCTATATGGAGAAGTGAACTGTTAAATGACAACAAACACAACTGAACAAGCCTCTTTGAGCCTGAAAATAATTTTAGATATAATTATTTCTCAATCAAATAAAATTATTCATCTTATTTTTTTCTAATCAAACTTAGCTACAAAATGACCCCTACCCAAAAATGTGCCTCTCCAGGGATTTATCTTAATAAAAAGTTTGAAATACTTTAAAAGCCAAAAGAAGCATGAATAACACAGACTAAGCTTATTAAAGAATAAACGTCTATCAGAGGCTCTCTGAAAAAATTTAATTTAATGGCAAAATATCAACTGAAAAATAAATGTTTGTGATTAAAATTGGAAAATCATGCATAATGTAAAATGCATCCCCCAAAATCCCATTTTTTAATGCAAATAAAAAAATTTCTAACCAATACACTACACAGAAACAGAAAGAAAATCAGATACTCAAATTATGGCTCTGATTGGGAAAGTTGCTTAACCTTTCCGACTTCAATTTCCCCACGTGAAATGAAGTTAATGGTCCCTATTTTGCAAGTTCATGGTGCGCATTACAGCTCATGTGAGTAAAGCACCTAGGACAGTGTCTTTCCATAGTATGAGCTAAATGGAGACGTTATTTTCAATAATTTGAAAAACAAACTGTATTGGGTAGTTCTGTCCAAATGTAGAACACTTTAAATGTACATAACGAAAAAAGATCACTGTAGCTCAAGAAGAAGTTTTTTTCAAAGAATATAAATGAATATTTAATGATAGTGATAAATCATTGGGGTTTAAGCTCCTACAAGAGGAACCCTGTTTTCCTTTGCCCTCTCACACAGCTCATCTTGATAAAAAGGAAGGCGTTTTCATCACTACTTTCCTACTGATTTGGTTGGGAATGAGCAGGGCCCCAGAGCAGGGAGCAAAGTGAGATTCACAGCGAAGTAACAATGCCCATAAATAACCCTGGGAATGTGTGTGGCCAGAGCTGAAATGGGGCACAAAGAACAAAGAGGACCTCCTACTCTTTAGGCTGCTTACTAAGAGGGGAAGAACGCAGATTCACAGAGCCCAAAACATTCTCTGAAAGCTAATTTGGAACCAAGGGGAAAATACTAAATGGTAAATGTACAGCTTTATGAAATAAATGAATAAAAGCAATCTAAAATCTAATTTAATAAAAGCAATTAAATGCTCTTCTAATATAGCAGGAAGCACTAATTACGAAAAAATCAAACATCTTGAAAAAATGGAGCCTCTCTGCCCATTTATAGAATCAAAGAGACAAACAAAGGAAATTGTGAGATCTGAACCCCAACACAACGTTAATCCACTCGAATGTGAGGGATTGGAAGGGTCTCGGGGACAGGCTGTGGACATAGCCATCCCTACCTACACAGGCCAAGGCTTGGCCAGGTCAATGAGGGGGAGTGTTGAAGGCTGGGAGGTGGTGGGGGGCGGGGTGTGTGAGTATGCTTTTATATGTGCATGTGTGTGTGTGTATGCATAAAAATATATAGATATATACACATAATACAAATATGAACATATTTAATTTATAAAGAATATAAAATTCCTAAGATTCACTACCCTGCAACTTTACCCCCTTCATCTCTACCCAGTCCTACTCAAAGCATATATAGAGAGGGCTCAAAGACAGAGGAGGTCAAGGTTATTTATGGTGCACATCACTTGGCCATTAAAAAAAATTGTATTTGCCCATCACTGAGACCAAATGACATATCACTGCCATATAAAATAGACATATCACAACAGCCTCGTCTCACTGTGAGCAATTAATAGTAATTTTATCCTATCAAGCATGGCAAAAGATGATGGAAAATCACACTCTCATCAGTTACTTGGGACAAAATTAAATATTCAAGGCTTGCTATAAATGGTGAAGCTTTCCAAGAGCTGTTAACCCTATATACTAATCCCATAAAAAACTATAGTGTCTGTATATTATCCCATTAGGCCCTCCATCAATAAGAGAATGTCTGCTCACCACTTCAGCGGGGGAATCTTCTGGTTCATACAAAATGATTGGAAGATTGTTCATAAAGCCAATTTCGCCATTTGCAATGTCTGGAGTAACCAATAGAGAAATATTTCGTGTTTTCCCAAATCTAGGACTTACAGGTGGGATAGGGGGAATTATGTTCACCAATTCCACAGTTTCCATCTATACAAAAACAAACAAACAAAAAACAATAAAGGTTGTTAGATAGAAATTTTTTTAATTAATTACATTTTAAATGTAATTATCAGCTAAACTGACAGTACTGCTTAAAACACCACGGAAAGAAGCTCAATACGGTTTTACTCAAACCTTTCCAAAAACAAAGAAAGAAAATAAGTAATAATTTACTTATTTATCAAAAAGGTTGCAGAATTAGTTCTAGATATGCCATGTGAAATATATATATATATATAGAAAGAAGATATAGAAGGCTCCGAAGTGGACTGATCAAAAGGAAAATGCTAATTTTACATGGTTTATTTTCTAGTCTCTAAGGTTTTTTTTTTTTCTGAGATCCTCAGACATCTGCTAAATCAAACTGCTCCATTCATACAGTCGTTCTTTGCTCTCAGATAGTTTGTAACTACGACAGCACATTAGTAGCCCATGCCTGCCAAAAGTCGTATCCCAGACTAATGTATTTAACTGAGGGGGTTACTAAAGAATGAGGAGCTCATGTCTCAGATTCTCCTTTCTTCAGTTTCATTCAACTTTCCATGCAGAGTCTGATGCCTCCTATTCTTGAGTTGCTCATTCATTATGTACTATACAAACTACACAACCTTCTACTTCCAGCCAGCTTTCCCGTGCCTACAGCTGTTTTGAACCTTAAGGAACTGTGTCAGTGCCTAATAATTCCTTTTTTTCTAAACAAGTGTTAAATTAACTGTCTGCACTGTAAGACTTTCGTTTTTTATCTGAACACAGAGATGCATGAAGAATTAAGTCTGGAATTAGTGGTGTAAATAGCTGTCTAACACAGCTTGGAACGCCAAAATTTAGCTACTACAGGCCTCAAGATTTTCCTTGGTTTTCAAGCACTATCCAAAACAAATTCTGTCATACTCATATAAGAAGCTGACAGGAAAGTGACTAGGACCATGCCAGACCTACAGAAGGTTCTTAATAACAATTTGTTTACAGAGGGATTCTTCACAGATACATTGCCAGAGCCACTGGATGTTTTCAAAAGCCTAAAAGTTAATATAGACATTACTGATATGAACATAGACATAGGGGTCTCCACCCACAGTAAAACCTGGTATGGAGTCGGTAAGAGAAAAGAACTGAAAAAACCACAATGGAAACAGAAAAGCATTTCTTTATTTAAAAGGACTTCTCTAAAATTCAAAACAACATTTCTGTATCACCAATTCTCAAAATCACACACCATTACTCCAACTACCACAGAGATACCAGTATGCCCAGGCCTCCACGAAAACAAAAGCAATTGTGTAAAATCTTTGCCTTATTTCACTTATTTTAATAATTTGGTTCTCATATAAGTTGTAGTGTATGCAAGAATGGAGATAGACAGAAGGAAGAACAGAATAAAAGAGGCAAAGAATCAGACACATATATTAATGAGAATGCTCTGAATCCAGAAGACACAAAATAGCAGAGATGAGAGAGACTGCTGGTCTGCCCCTTCACCCCCAAACAAAACAAAATTGAAAACCTCCATTAAATTCTATAACTCCATTCAAAAAGTTATCTCCAAGACTTCTGCTAATTTCCCAATTGAGAAATGCTCTTAATCAGGAACTGGTAAAATAGTATCCACTTCCATAATAATAGCACTGACATTAAAAAGCAAACAAGTTATGAGATGTTTTGGTATAGGCTAAGCTTAAATAAATCTAGTTTAAAATTCCAAATATATCTAGACATGCTCTGGTGGAAGCATTCCTCTTGTTTTAACTTCTTGCTTAACATGGCCAGAGTCATAGGTTTGACCACTTGCTCAATGGCACTTCACAGATCCAGACCCAGGGCTACCTGTCCAGTCATCTCACAGGTGAATTGAGTAACCACATAGTTTATTCAACTGTGAATAGAGTCATGTACTGTGTCCCTATTATCCCAAGAAGAGAAACGCAAGGGTCCTCCTGAGAGTAGGCTGCCCTCACAGACAAAAGCTTGGTTAATATAAAAGCTTCCCCAACTGAGGAGACACAATAAAAAATAATAATCAAGTTGAAAACAGGATCTCTCTCCTCTAGTGACAAAGCCTTTGGGGGAACTGGAAAAAGGTCAAATTATACATCTCCATAGCGGGGTCTCTCTCCAGCCCCCTCAAGGTCAGTCACAGCTCTGTGAAGTTTAGAACAACAAGGAGAATGCATAAAAAGCTTTCGGGATATTTAAAAATTAATAAAAGTTTTCAGAAGATATTAAAAAGCAAAGGCAAATAGTTTCTTTACCCTCCCATGCCTCATCAGCAACTCTGGACACTACCTAATCAGGAACTGGTGAATTTAGTATCCATTTCCATACCTTCCAAGTTCTGAGGAAAAAAAATTATTTTAATCTAGAAATTTCTACCAAAGCCAAACTATCCAGGTGAGTATGAAATAAAGAATTTTTTAAATGCTCAAAGATTCAAAGTGTTTACCTTGCTTGAATCTCTTCTATAACAAAACTAAAAGGGAAGGCAAGAGATAAAGAAAATCTAGGAGTTCAGTAAAAATGGTCACAGAAGTGAAGCAAGAGTAAAAAGCAATTAATAGAGCTAAACTCAACATTCAGAATATATAATAAGATGGCTGGGATATCTCAATAACTTCTTGAAGATGGCATATAGAAACTCCAGAACAAGCAATAATAATGAACTATAATACAACCAAGTCTTTGGAAGAATATGAAACATTTAAATTTAGCATGATTCAGAGAAGGTGATAGAATATGAGATTTCATTCAATATATACTTTGGCAAAAGGTATGGTGGCATTAAACCTCTTTATTGATCCATTCATACTACCTGATACTGCATTCAATTTATTTACATAAGCAATATTCAATAAGCATGCTTTATTTACTTTCTAATTTTCAGAATCAACTAATACTAATTGCATTGAAAACAAACCACAGTCTCATAAGTGAATACAAATATTTAGTTTTTGACAAGAAAAATAATGTTTGGGTTAACAGAAGTTAGGAAATACGGTGGAAAGATATGTTATAGAGTGCTTATTTCTTCATGTTAAATAGTTGAAAATCCAGAGATTCTGTCTATAATTAATAGACAAAAAAATTACTGCTCTAATATATTATTTAAAAGTATCCACTAGAATTTTCCTCCTATTGCTTTTCTATCAGGAATGCCTCCTCTGCAACATCCATTGTGAAAATTACATCTGTCCTACAAACCCATTCCAATGTCACATTTTCCCAAATCAACTTAAAAGAATAGTGGAGCTCTCTCTCTCTTAGCCCTCCCCTATAACAGTTTGTTAGTTACTTCATTATTGCATTCATTATATTCTGACTTGCATTATCATATTTGGTGCAATGTTTATTATCACTTAATTAAAATATAAAACTTTTAAAAATAGAACCTTTGTCTCATTCATCCTTATGTACCTCAGAAACAGCATAGTCTCAGTTTGATGCCTTTGGATTACCTAAATATCTTTTAGAAACTCATAGTAGAATACAAAATACAAATGAGGGCAAAAATAACAAAGGCATAATAAAGGTTATTTAACTCTCTCACATACATATATGTGTACCTTCATAGCTTAACCAAAATTGAGATTATTTTAATCATTAAAGTACCTGTACTAGGAAGTGGGCCCCATTTTGAAGGAATGCATCATCTCTTATCAGTAATTTTATAGTGACTTGGGTCTTGTGTTCTGGAAAGAGAAGGCTATTTCTCCTGGGTATATTTAAGATGCCATCTTTTGCTTGCAAAGGGTCCACAGCTCCAGCAGGAATATAAAGCACAGAATAAAGCATCCTCACATCTCCTTTAGTCCCTCCTAGTCTTGAAAAACTCAAGGATAAAAGTCGTTCACTTGGTCTACTTTCAATCTTCTGATTTTCCATAGCAGAAAATGTTATTAGGCCGTAAACATCATCACTATCCTGAATATAGAAGAAAAGCTGCAGACAGAGAAGCAAAAAGTTAGAATGTAGACTAATCTCAAATCTTGAGCTCACCAAACTCTTTAATTTTCTAGAATACTGATTTTAAGATTAAAGTTTTTCTAGATCGTATCTAAAAATAGCACTTCTCTGGTAAAAGAGTAAAACACAAATTAAAAAATATTTGAAAACTCTACTAAATTATAGTTTGTGAGCCTTCTTAAATTAACTTTTTTTTTTGCATAAGCACACCTTTGAGCAAGGGAAGCAACTATCGCTTCCAAAGCCAGTGTTCTTCCTGTCATATAAACACTAAACATAAATTTGTTATGTATGACCAAATTCCTTGGCTCTTTTATAGCACAGAAATATTCAAAAGAGAAGTACAACAAGACATCTACCTCTGCGGGTTCGCTCACTTCTGCACCTCCACGTATTGTATGAGGCAGAATCTGAAGTAGATAAACTTCTGCCTCTTCTGGAAGATCATCATCAACAACAGTGAGAGGAATTGACGCCACCATCTGCCCTTGAGCAAAATGGAGAACTCCAGAACTTGGACTGATATCTGCTGTTCCTGGAGAGGGATCACTGCTGTTTCTTGTCAAGACCCAATTCACAGAAACATTCCCATGAGTGCCACCATTTCTAACCACTGTGATGTCTTCAAATCTAGGATTTTTTAAAGAAATATACACAATCACATAATACATTCTATTTCCCTTGGGCAAGATTTCCTAATCGAGTTGGCCATCAGACACTGGTAAAAGCAGAATCCATATCACAAAGAATAATTGTTTTTAATATGAAGTAGATATATGGATGTGTCCTAGGGAACTGTCATAATATGAGTTCATCTGCATATTTAAATCATATCCACAGTAAGAAAAAAGCAATGAAGTCATAGTAAAGGAAATGGCACATCCCTAACCATCCATTGTGTCCAACACAACAAAAATTAAATCTTGAAATAACATATTAAAATAATTGCAGCAAAAGGTTTAAAATAAACCGTACCTTGAGACTGAATCTTCATCAATTATAACCGTCCTTTCGAACAAGATACTGTTGAATGAGAGGACCCCATACGGTTTGTCATTCGCCTTGATGGTGACTTGTAAAACAGAAGGAACTAATAGCACAGCATCTCCTCGTAAGGTGTCCTCAAGTAACACAATGTGAAAGGATTCAGCAATCTCTGGTAAGATATCATCAACAATTTGAAATTTCAGGTGTGATTCATGACTGAAAGATGGAAAAACAATAGTTGTGTTTGGCTGAAGATCAATGAAATCCAAATTTGGTTGGGCATGTGCTGTTGAATTCCCAGTAATAATAGCATAACTGATTGAAACTTCACATTCATCAGATCCAATCAGATCTTCATTGTCATCCTTCCCACGAACCACTGGAATCCTGACTATGCGGTCTTCTTCAGGTACCAAATAAACACTTTGAATGAATCTCACAGGACTATCATTTTTCTTAATGATGACCTCAATTGAATTCCTAGAAGTGTTGATCTCAGCTCCTCCTTTTACACTTTTCAGGTGAATTAAAAACATTTCATCATTTTCA
Source organism: Myrmecophaga tridactyla (assembly GCA_004026745.1). Taxonomy (NCBI): domain Eukaryota; kingdom Metazoa; phylum Chordata; class Mammalia; order Pilosa; family Myrmecophagidae; genus Myrmecophaga; species Myrmecophaga tridactyla. The sequence goes on from PVIY010010255.1 coordinate 50,458, forward strand.
GGTACCTATCAAAGAAATATAAACAGTCACATCAATTACCCAAAGCACCTGCAAAGAAACAAAAAGTGCAAAAGGCGCTAGGTTTTTCCATACAATCACTCCAAAATTAAAAATTAAAAATCTTTAAGTGCTTAGTTTCTATTTTCTAAAACATTTTTCAAAGGTAAATTATGTACTTTAAATAAGGAATGAAAATTAAAGTAATTGTGTGAATTGGTAATGAAAAATAGGCAATGATGTCTTTCAACCTTGATTTGACTTTGCATAAGCTTAAAGATTACATAATAAAAATTGACATAAATTCTTTTCAGTTTTACTAGGTTGTAGGGTCAGAAGCAGCATATAAGGTCTAGAAATGTGTAAGAATCTGGAACAGTACATTAAACATCACACAAAATTTGCCAGTTTTCCACCACGTGAGTTATTCCTGTTTCTCTCTGATTTCTAATTCAGGAGTCAAACATCTGATACCAATGAGATGATTTCCAGCATTAATGCCACGCCCCTCACTGGAGAACGAGCTATTAGATCACTAGCGGGCAAACTGCTAACACTGTTAAAATGAACCTTTTTCTTTTGTACAGATATCATTGTGTTGCTTCAGCCTTTCCTTCATTATAAATTTTATTCTATAAATGATGCTAAACATATAGAATCCCATGTCTTTTTACCTCCATTAATAGCAACATAAAAAGTAAAACTATCTCAAAAAGTTAAATTTTATAATTTCATCAATGAGCTTTTAAATCTAAAATTAAAATATATAATTAATCACCACTACCACTTCCAAAACTGAAACCTGCATCAATGCTCTGGTGTCTTAAAACGTTTATTGGCTTTCAGAATCAGATAAATAAAATGTTTTCAATGCTAACTATATCTCAATTTCTCAAGATAAATACTGTTTTCTAAAATGTCTTCTAATGTATTTTTTTTTCTTTCAGGGGTTTGTGGTGATTGATTTTAGGGTTCTTGTACGAGGATGAGGGAAAGTCATCAAATCCCATCTATTTTCTATTTTCTCTTTTGGCAATATCTAGATTCTTTTAAACAAAATCATATTTCCTCTTGCTTAGCTCATGAAGGTCGTCCTCGCACATTATTATTCAAATTCATTCTTTCCTTAGCTGTTAAGCTAGCTACAACATATATCTCAATCCTTAGTAACTTCAGTCTGAAATGTGAAAATGATCAAAACCTTATGAATGTGAAACACTTAAAATATCTAAATAGAAGAACATAATTTGCAGTAGAAATCTTTGCTTTAAACTAAAATATTTATGCTAGATAAATGTTACTGAGACTAACCACATGGAAAATCATTAATAAAGTTCGGGATGCACAAGTGATTCAGTGGTAGAATGCTCGCCTTCCATGCAGGGACCCGGGTTCGATTCCAGGACCATGCACCCCCCACCAAAAAAAAAAAATTCAATCATCAGGGTTTACAAAAGCTTAAAATTTTGTATTATGTGACTGGCCACCAGTTATTCAAGTTCATCAGTTTTCAGACTTACAATTTATGGGAATTATGTAAGGCTAAGTATTAACAAGATATATTCCAAAATATACAGCTATTTATATCTAAAGTATGATTAGCCACAATACCACTAACTTTATATAGGACTGTGTTCATGATTAATTTTAAATACTGAAAGCAATTTAATACTTGGCATATGTTCTCTAATACTTCTACTAGAAAGAGAGAGAGTTCTTGTTAAGTATTTCACATCACCCACCACATCGTCAAGCACTGTCAAGTTATAAACTACTGTTGCTCTGCCAGGGGGAAAGGTAATGTTTCCTTTAACCGGACTCAAATCTTCTTCAGGTGGATTAGGACCATCCTTTATCTGCAAAGAAACACACAGTGCGTCAATAAATACAAAATATTAGCTGACTCAAGGAAAAGCAAATCAGAATCACAACAAGATAATACTTCCAACCGACTAGGATGGCTAGTTTCAAAAAAAGAAAAATAACAAGGGTTGGCAAGAGTGCAGACATTGGAAGCCCTTGTACATTGTTGGTGGAAGTGTAAAATGGTTCAGCCACTGTGGGAAACAGTTTGACAGTTACTCAAAAAGTTAGACATAGAACTACCTACCATATGATTGGTAATTGCACTTCTAGGTATATACCCAAAAGAAATGATATCAGGGACATGTACAGGTATTTGCATACCGATATTTATAATAGTATTATTCACAACAGCCAAACGATGGAAGCAACCTAAGTGTCCATCAACAAATGAATGGATAAACAAAATGTAGTATATACATACAATGGAATATTATTCAGCTGTAAAAACAAACGAAGTTCTGATACATGCTACAACATGGATGAACCTAGAAAGTACTATATTGAAGGAAATAAGCCAGAAACAAAAGGATAAAAATTGCATGATTCCAATTATATAAAATATCTAAAATAAGCAAATTAATAGAAACAGAAAATAGATTAGTGGTTATCAGGGATTAGGGGTGGGTGGAAGAAATGAGAAGTTATTGCTTACTAGGTATGGAGTTTCTGCTCTGGCAATGGATGATGATAATGGTAACACAAGATTGTGAATGTAAATAAACCACTGAAAGTGGTTAAAATGGGAAATTTCTGTGGTAACAAACACACATAAAAATATATATATATATTTTTATATATATGTCAGCTCATATATATATAAACATGAGCTGACAAAAATCTGAAGTTTATTTAAAGATATTTTGGAAGATGAATTATACTACCTGTATATAATTCTGCCCTTCTAATTAATAATGAGGGCCTAGAATATAAATTATAAATATCAACAACAATTACATTAAACAACGTGGTTTCTAAGACCTCTCTTTTTTTCTTAACCTGAGAAAAGAACACTATGAATATTTCTTATTGTGAAGGGGGTATTCAGGAGCAGTCAATTCCCTTAGACAACAAATCATATCAAACACCAGCTCCACGACTGATTATGTGGCCCGGAGCAAATTATTTAACAACTCTGTGCAGCATTTTCTTCGTACTTAAAATAAGCATAATAACATCCATTTCAGGATCTTGACACAAAAATTTAATGAAAGTATCCATTTTGAAAATTTTTTAAGTATTCTGTTCCTGATATCTTCTAGGTGCTAAGGATATAACTACGAACAAGGCAAACTCCCTATCTTGCATTCATTTACTGGAAGGGAAAAAATAATAACCAAATAAACGTGTATGTGTCAAATGATAATAAGTAGAATAAAGAAAAATTCAGAAGGGCCTAAGTAAGACTGAGTGCTGGGGAGAGTTGCTATTTACATGCAGAGGTAATCAGTGTAAAATGCTTAGAATAATGTATGACAATAGTAAGTGTCCCACAAATGCTAGCTGTTATTATTTGACCAAAACAACAAGCTAAACCCAATAAAATAACTCAAACATCCACGTGAAGTTGAAAACACTGTAACTTGGATCCTTCTTTCTAAAGCCAATTTTTTCCCACAAAAAATTCTTCCCTGTTGAAAATTTATTATTTAAATACATATTTGCATGTATATGAAATATTGCTTGAGGATTCCCATATAACAAGCCTACTGCATGTTTATTTTGTACTTACTATATTTTCCATTTAATATTACTTTATCCCATTTTATTTTAATATAATTATCATAATCACCAGATAATATAGGTACCCATGAGCATAAATAAAATTATTCTGTGCTTCCATAGAAGTATGTTAAATAAAGCTGAGTATCCACTTTATTGGATATTACAATTAATAATTAAGATAGAAACCATTATCAGAACTTTCTAATGTTGCTTGGAAATAGTTATGTGATTATATTCTGGATCTTACAAAACACAAAAATTAACTGAAGATTTAAATGTATATTTCATAGAACAGCAATGTGGTGGGTAAGCAATAAAATGGAATGATTCTAGGTAGCACTCTGAGAAATGTGCCTCATCCCAAGACTACCTTATTCATGCCATATCCTGTAAAATCTATGGACCCCCATGGCAGAGTGCAACACAGGTAATAAATCCCTTAAGTGCATTTTAGAAATGAGGAATATTTTTGAAGATTACATATTAATTTTATATAAACCTAATTATTCCATGGACACTTTAAAAACTTATATCCTTGAAAAGGCTGATCATAAAGGCCCTAAGAATTTTTAAAGAATTAATATTTTAATACTCCATTTTGTGATTTATGACCATAAATCTGAAACTGTGTTTCATGTAAGCATAGTATATTCAGGCAGCAAGGAAAACACTTCTGTATTAACCATTAAACTTATCAGACAATAAAGGTATTTATTTTTATTTTATTTTTTGTGTCATATTATAAATCGGACATTGATTTATAAAACTCTAGCCATCTAGTACAACCTCTGAAGTGTTATCATTTAAAATGATTTCAGAGTAAACTTACCTCAAAATTCAGAATGACTGTTCCATAGGTTCCTTTTTCCCTAATTAGAGTAAGAGGCACGGATTCATTTCTGCCCCTGGGCTCACTCGCTGTGATTGAGGAAGGCTATTGGAAAGAGGAACAACAGACAATCAAGTGCTTATCCATCAGAAGTAGATGGAGTTATGAACTAATTACCTTAGAAGTACACGTTGCCACAGAAAAATAAAAAATCACAGTACTTAAAGAATGCAGTATTTCCTAGCATTAATAGACTGCCGCTAAAGAAAACACTTAAAAAGTTAAAAATAACACTACAGAAGGATCATAAGACTAGATAAGCAGGAGATGTAAATGCTTGCCCTGGTTCTTGTCCTGATCTTATCTAGCTGTCCCGCTGAGGAATGCTTTACCTACTCCAAAGATGGCAAACTCAAACGCTCACAGGGGCCCAGGAGGTCATGTAATTGAGCTGCCAGACTAGGGTGGCTCACTGGGACCACCACTCAGCCCAGCTTCCATCAGCTTGTCCCTCCTCATCAGTCAGCTCTCCATTGAAGAGCAGGTGACTCTAGTGACTTTTTTCAGATCATTATCACAGTGATAATGAAAAAAAGTCAGGACTTCAAATGTTAAAATGCCACCTTGGCCAGAACAACACAGGGTAGAAGAGGAGGAATGGGAAGCAGCAGTAAGTACACACTTACTAGTCCGGCAGTGTCCATCTCTCAGGGTGACATTAAGTCTCAGAGACCCCCCTCCATAAATGCTGTAATGATGTTTCAATGAGATAATTCATGTAAAGTGCTTATCCAAGCACCAGTTATATAGTGAGGATTCAATAAAATTGCCAACTACCATTACCACCATCAACATCCTCATCAATGTCAATATAATCATCATCAAAGTTTGAAACAAAAGCCAGTCTACTGAACACCTACTATGTTCAATTGCTATTTAGTTAAATTTTAAGCTCAATGACCAGGTATCCAGTCAGAGCTTGCCTGGCAGCACTGAGATCCTGCCAGTCATGGACCTGGGAACAGCGTCAGAGGCTAAGGAGTATAATGCCAAAATAAAACAAAAACTTTAAAAAGTTAGTATGAGGTTGGGGGGTGATAGGTTTGAAGGGAAAGCATTGTGGAAAGAAATCACTCTAGTTTCCTTTCAAATTAGGTGAAGTCCCGAATCTGAACTTGCATCAAAAAGCAAAGTAGCTTTGTTTAAATTAGCTTTTTTTTTAATCAACAAAAAAATTTTAAGGCAATTCAAGCCATAGAAATAGTATGCAATTAAGGGAGCCAGCTTCATTATTAATAACTCCCTATTGCTCAAATAGAAATAATGAATTTTATGAATGGAAAAATAATGGCGATTACAAAATGTCTACCAAATCGAGATTGTCCAAATACCCATTTTACTACAAAGATAGTATTTATATATTATAGTATTTATTTGTACCCCATCTTGTTACAAAGATAATTTAAGGTACTAATAAAATGACATGCAAATGAATGTGATCTAAATTGGGAAATAAAAGGCTGGGGAGCATTGCATCATATCTTACCAATGAAAATTAGTAACAAGATTTCAAAAAACTCCATATCAGGAGAGTTATCATAATCTAAAACTGAATGACCATATCCACTTGCACTGGAAATAAATTTTGGTTTATTTTAAGAGCTGGAAACAATTTATTTCAAAGAGAGACCTGTCTTGTGTGTTTCAAAAGATAAAACACTTTGAACATAATTAGGATTGGCCAGGGGCACAGGAATTTTTTGATAAGGCAGAAAAATGAAATAATGAACAAAACCAAGGGGGATAAGATAGAGCATTAACCTTCAAAAAATATGAGAAAAATCCCAGCATGGGGATTGGCAACAGAATTTTTCAAAGCTGCTATGTCTGCTACTTGATTTTAAGTTTACTGTTTTTTTTTAGTATTTTTTGTCTTTCAAAAAGTCACTCCAAAAGAGTCTGACACACAGATAAGGCCTTCTTTAAGTGGTGTGTGGGGAAATCAAGCAAAAGTCACTGTGCTACCCATCTAAGTTAGAGACCAAACAAGAGATAAAAGAATCAGGTGGAATAATCAACAGAAAGGAATTAGAAGAGATGACCTTGACAATATACGCCTCCTGCAGAAAACTTAGGTAGAAAAAATTGATATTCTACCAAATGTGGAACACGGAGGGAGTAAAAGCAAATTTTAACTATCAAAAGACAGGATGATAGCAACTGATATCATGTAAAATAATTTTAAAAATTAATAAACTATTATCTAGAAACCACCAGATTAATCAAATTATAGCCATACCATATTAAATGAAATAATTCCAAAGGCATTGTCATTTGACAATATTATCACAGAAGTAGTCCTTGGCCATCCAAGCTTCACATTTGCTGATGGTTTCTAAAATCAAAGCCAAAAACTAAATCAATAAAATAACAGGAAAAAATAATCATTTAATAGAATTTCTGTCTTTAAGTAACTATTGAGAATATAAATAAAAATGCAAGCATACTTCTAATTTTATTGTGTAGATTAAGAAAACATATTCAGATTAACTCAACATGGTAAGGAAGGCCCAAACACAAATTTGAAAATGAGTAAAGATTATTAAGGATACTAAAATACAACTATATCTAAGTAACTGCTGGTTAGTATATTCTAATATCATTGTAATATAATTATATTATAATTGCTACATGTTATTACTAATATTATAACAAAAAATTGAATACTTAGATGAAATTCTGGTCGTTTGATTATTTTCTTACACTACAGAAGGTGTTGAAATCCAAGAATCAGTTATTCTATAAGTCATAGAGCCAAATTAAAGATTGGCTCTCTGTATCAGAACATACATATAAATATATATTATATATATTATACTATATACGTGCATATAGAAATATAATATTTATATATAAATGGGGAGAGTTTTCTGCATCATCTCTGTTGATATTCAACAGCAGCATAAAAAAATGCGAAAAAAGTGATTTACAAAAGCAAAACATGACTGTTTCAAGCATGAAAAATGACTGTTTCAGCGAAACATGACTGTTTCAAGCATGAAAAATGACTGTTTCAGCGAAACATGACTGTTTCAAGCATGAAAATTTTAATCATAATTCCAAAAAAACTCTCATTGCCTTTCAAAAAAATTAAACCAATGTTATCATAAGTCATTGCTTCAACCTAACATAAAGGACAGTTAAAACATGAGCTATCCATGTATTTTTCCCAGGGTACTTTGAATTTATTCTAAATAACAGAGACCTCCCATTCCCATGCCTGCTTTTTGTATCCTTGTTCTTTGAACTCAGAATTCATGGTCATTCTTTATGCATCTAATAGCAGGAGAGGGACAAAAGAGAAAAGGGCCAAAGGGAAGATAAGGTTCTCTTGAGCATTTGCCAAAGTCAAAGGGAAGATAAGGTTCTCTTGAGCATTTGTCAAGGCAATTCCTAAAGAAACTGTACGGATCCCAAAATTAGCTGTAGAGTCTTCCAAACAAGATTTATAAAAGGTTTTGCCAGATGGTGGAACAGCCAAAGAATTTGTTCAGTTCTGGCATCTATGAAAATCACTGCCAGTTCCCTGAACTTGCTTGTCTCTAGAGAAATAATTTTTTTAAGTTTTGCAGATTTTTAGGAATTTAGGGTTAAAAGGGAAAGAAGGGCTTACCTGTAATGTTAAATGAAAAATAAAAGTTTCATCAGGTTCTGGTAAGTCATCATCACATACTGCTAGGTACACTGTCCTATTTGTTTCAGCAGAAGGTATGAAAGCTGCAGCATATGTGTCAAAAAAGTCACCAGTGTCTTCACCATGCAACTATCCAATGCAAAATATAGGTTAATCCTTACATAACACAGAGTTAGAACAAACAAAACTAATGCCACCTGGAGCAATCCACAGGGAGAGTGGTGTGGTGGGGTATGAATCATTAAGTGGCACTAACATTTTCAGATAGCATATACAAAATATAAAAACTAAATACTTAACAACTGGTTAAAAAAAAAAATTTCCCCAAAAAAGTTATAAGAAAGAAATGCTTCTATCCAAAAGCATGTGTTGATGCTCTAAAAGGAAAAAAGAATGATTCCATTAAAAGTATTGATGCATATTTTCTTCTCTGACTTTGATCTGGAGTAGACTACAGCAAACCTAACAAGAAGACAAATTAGCAGTTAAAACTCACAAAGAGGTAAAGCACCCTATCAAAAAGTTTCAAGAAAATCAATTATTTTCCCTATCAGTTTCAAAGAAACTGCCCTTTCCAAAAATGTCAGCCTTAAATTATATTTATATTCTCCCACAACAATCCTAATAAAGTTTCAGTTCTTTTAGCTCTCCAAATTTCTTGGTCATTGTAAACTTTAACTTCTTAAGACCCTATTCTGTAAAATCAAGAATTGCTAAGAGGAGTAATAATTATGGAATTGTAAAAAGCAATTTCTTGTGCAAACCAAAATAGATTTTTTTTTTAGCCAAAGAACTCAAAATGAATAATTTAACTACTAGAAAAACAATATGATTTAGTACAAATAAAAAATGTAGGGTAAGTATAAGTAAATTTTAGCCAATTTCTAGGTTTCCCATTTATAAAAATAAACTTTAAATACTGGAGAAGCTTAAATAAGTTAGCAAAGGTGTTTTAAATCTTAGTATTAAAAAATCCTAGTTTTTAAGAAAGCATTTAGTATCACGAGCCAATGGAACAACCAGAGCAATCCAACTTACAAAAATCATTTAAAAATCTAAAACATACAGAAAGTCAATAAAAGAGTTGCATCAGAGGAACATTCATAATAGCTCAATTAGAAGGTATCTCAATGGAAAATGCTGAAGAATGATTAGTAAATGATGAAACCCATCCTCAAGAAAAGTTGTGAAAATATTCAGCAACCTGAAAAATTATTAGGATACAATCAAAGTTAAATGAAAAAGTAAATTATCAAATGCAATGTACATTCAAACTAAAAAATTCAATAAATACATACATATTGTATATTACATAGATTAATATATAAATAATATATAGAGATTAAAACTAAAAGCAATGCTCAAAATCATATTAGATTTGTTTCATTGGTAGCTTTCCTTCTTTTTCTCTTTTCACAATGTTTCATGGTGTGATCATTTAACTTACTGCTTACAAATTTATATTTACAAACAAAAATTTCAAGTACTTTGGATCTCAAATATAGCAATATCCTTAGTGTTCTTATTATATTACTTCCTGGTGAAAAATAGATACACATAATGATAGATTAATAGTTTAACAAATTCTATTTAAGTTAATATACTTAGCTTTCTCCCACAAAACAGTTCTTTGACATGTCTAAGTTTTTTTTTTCTATTGCTACTATTGTACTTTAAATTATTTCATGTATTTTCTCTAAGTCACCCTATAACAAAAATATACCTGAGTAGCTATTAGAATCCACACTACCCAAAATAAAATGTGCTTTTACCTAGAACTAATTATTGATAATTTTGCTTTTTCACTTGTTTAAAAATACATATATGAACATATTAAAATGATCAGTCTATATCTTTAAACACTTTGTCAAATGCAGACAGCTACTTTAAAGCACTCTATAAACCTGTAAAATACATGAGTGGGACAGCGTATCTGCATATCATTTATCATAATGAAACTACTCAGAATATCAAATATTAAAAAAAAATCCTTGTCATTGGAGACTAAAAAATTTCAAATCAATTTCAGTAAGAATAGAACTACAATCATTTCTTACCGAAACAATTGCAGTGGCATTTGCTGGATCTCCTACCCTTTCGATGACAAGACGAATAACTGTTGTACTTGTTTCATTAACAACAAATTCTGTCTGTCCAGCAAACCTTACTTCTGTTTCTCCAAACACAAAGGGGATGAGTAAAGCTGGAAGAAGATTTACTAATAAAGATGCAGAGGGCATCCCTATAGAAAAAAAAAAGATTTTATTCACAAAATATCTGTTCCCATTAGATTGTGTTGTCAACATATTTAAACAGAGTGCAGAGTTAGACAAAAAGAGACTAAGACACAAATACTTAAAAATGAAGTAGTCTAATTCAACTGTATGACCACAGAGATAAGTTTTAGAAAATCACAATTTCTTATTATAGCTCCCTTTTAATATCCACATCTAGTTTTGTTCATTAGCTTCTAAATCAAGAAAATAGTTACAACTAGTCTAAGCTGACTTATTAAACGTAGCTTATTAAAAAACTTTTGATTTCCACTTTATTCTAAGACAAACTTAAGCAACAAATAAAAATTCAACAAAACCTGTTCCCAGGTGACTGTAGAATATAAGACAAAACTAAAAAATTATGAAATAGATCAACAATCTTAATGAGACTTGCCATCCATTTACTTGATGAACATGTAAATATTGAAAACCTCTTAAAGCAGGTTTACAAAATAGTTGAATTAAGCTTTAGCAATAAATTAATAATTTCTTGGTTGGTATCTCCTTTTCCCTTAAATTTGCCTTATTTGACAACGCTTTTTAAAATTTTAGTTCTTGCAAAGAAATGCTAATCCTTTTAAAGAAGAGATAAATTTCTTTCATTTTACTAGCTAAATACCAACATAACTTCTAAGAAAATTTCCCCGTTGCTTTAAAAATAAGCAAATTTGGCAAAATGTGTATTTCTTTCTTTTCCATAACTTCCACTGTTTTCCTCTTACTACAATGTGTATGTTTTATGAATCATTAATATTGCTCCTACTTTCAGCACTGGGTGATTTCAAAAGCACAACAGTGAAGAGGCCTCCTGAAAGCGCTGCTTTTTTGTAATGTGGACACACCTCTAAAAATGTGAACAGTTTATCTCATGGATCATTAAGATTTCAATGGATCTATGTGGTCAGTCACGCGAACATAATAAGTTCATGCTTTTTAGAGGAGTGTTGCATTATGGTACTCTATGAGCCAAAATGTTCCCTATTAATCTTTACCTTGGTTAAGAAGTAACAGAACTTTCATGTATATGGTAAACTCTCTTTTATTTCCTACACATGGCTTTAAATTTAGGAACCACCAAATACATTGGTTCTTGATATATCTTCAGACTGAAATGTAATTTTCTCAGTCAAGTATATTCAAACAGTGCAATCTGAGATTGTTTAGAGGTGTCTCACATGCTTATGACCAAGCACATAATGCATAGGATAGCAATGCAGAGTTCAAATGGAGTCCAGGAATGCGACTGTAGGCAACAGGGAAAGAGATTCTGGAAAACCAGGACTCTTTGCACCTGCCTTCTATGCAAGCAAATCTGCCATAGGGTTAAAGGACCTGGGAAAAGAAGTAAAACAGCTCCCTCTCATTAACTTCAAGGTCTTCCTTGACTTCTAAGCCAAGAACATTCATCCACAAAAAAAAAAAAAAAAATTAAACAAAAATTAAAAAAAAATAAAAGAGAAGGAAAAAAGCAAATCAGAGGTGAGGCAGGAAATTAAGAGCAGTTCTGAGCCAAAGCAAAGCAACCCAAGAAGATATTTTGTGGAATTCCAAAACCAGAAGAATTTCATACTCTTAAAGCTACAAGCTTTAAGCAATTACTGAATTCTTTAATGCTATATGCTTGGACTTACTAGAGACTTCCCCCTGTGCTTCTCTACATATATTTGCATTGCCTTTGTGTTTGTTTGTGTGTGTGTGTGTGTGTGTGTGTTTGCATGGGCTGGGAATTCACATTGCCTTTTAAGATCCTGAAGAAAAATTATAATGACCTAGAGAAAGTAAACTTAATAGTAAATGCTTATACAGCACTGTTCCAGGTACGTTACACACATTAATGCCTTTAATCCTCACAACAATTCTATAAGAAAGATGCTAGTACATTAAGCTCGTCTTCGAGGGAGGAAACAAAGACCCAGATGGGTAAATAAACATATGCAGTGTTACTCAGCTAAGTAAGTGGATAGGGAGGATATGAACCCAGGATCTACCTCCAGACTCTTTGCCTAACATCCACCCTATACTGCCTCTTACATTTTATTCCTATAAATCACACATTTCTATCCTGAATAATGTGGTAGATCATTGCTGCTCCATGTTGACAAGCATTCAAATATTTTAAATTTATGCACAACAATCAAAATGACCAGAAAACACATAATTACAAATCTATTAAAAGATTGCACCTCATTATTCTGATAAACATTTGATTGGTTTAAAGGAAACTACAGTTCTCTGGACTACTTTAAATATTTAACAGCATCTTTTAATGTCAGGACCAATGCGCTCAAATGCTGCAGGCTATAACTTCCCAGCAATTTAGATCTTGTGTCTAAATCAGTAAATTCATTTTAAATTGGCCCACATCAGTGAGTTTTAAGATTATGGGAAATGACCAAACAATCATGACTGGAAATGCCTCAAAATTCAGTGACATCATTGATAATTGTGTCTCCTTGCCTTTCATCTTTTCACACTTGTAAGAAAAGTGGTTGGAGCCAAGTTGGCTCCCAACAGAAGCTAAAAGATGAAATAAAGCTTTGAAAGTAAAGCACTGATTAGAGGACAAGGCATAATTACACAAATGCTGAAAAGTTTCTTTTTAATAGCAACTAGATACATTTTCTTTTATCATCCTAAAACTCTAGTCTTTGGAGTGTCCTTTATTAAACTCAGAAGACTAAGCATCAGTAACTGACACATCACATAAGTCTTAAGTCTATTTCAGGTCACCTTTTCTCTTATTCGATTTAATAAAAAATATACATGCCCCATCACTTCTTTATTTCAAACTATTCTATAAAATTAATTTCAAACATAGTATGTTTAAAGATTGTAATATGCTTAATTCATATCGTCACAATAGTGAAAATAATTTTGGCATTACTGATGTACCTCCTTCTTTCTGCATTGGCATGATATTCCAATACTCAAACTCTCTCTTTCCCAAAAATCATCTATGTTCTCCTCACCTCTCACTCTTGCTCAGTATGATTCAAGGGAAATTAAAACTGTTTCTGCCAATAGATATTTCCACTTCTAAAGCAATATGAGGGTTACTTTTCTGGCTTCTTATTTCCTGAGTTATACCATGTAGCTTTTATATGACTTTTAACAGAGCCCTAATAGCATGCAGGCACAAAAGCTTATATTCTTGGATTCTATTAATCATATTCAGTCTACCAACAAGTCAACTGATTCCGTAGAAAATTATATTTCAGAATTAAAATCTGGAATATACTGGATATCTCCTATAATGCAAACCAGTTGCTTTCAAAGGAGAAATTTACTGTTTAGTATAAAATTAGTATACTGAGTGCCTACTATATATTGTGCAACACTTTATGCAAGCTCTTGTGAATACAAAGATGCATAGGACATGGTCCTTGACTCTAAGGTACTCACAGGAATGGACATCTGATTCAGATCAAATCAATCACAGACAATTAGTCACAATTCTGGGACTTTTGCTTAAGCATAGAGATGCAGATTCCCTCTTCTGCTGGATTTGAAATTGTGATAATGGGAGCCAGTTTTCCCCATAGCCTAGAAATGAATCTAACACAGCCAAACACAAAGCAAAAAAGGTGGAAAGAAGCCAACTCTTGATAATCATGCTTGATAATCATGGGTTCCTGAATTCATGGATAACACTGAAATTTTCAGTTACCAAGACAAATAAATCACATTTTTTCGCTCTGGCCTGCTAAGTTTGGATTTTCTATCACTTTCACCATCTTTATTTATATGCCATGCTCCAGTTGGTGTGAACTCATGTTAGGGAATACCAAGGGGAAGGTTCCCAGCAAACTGATTCAATAGTCTTGGTCTTCTCTAAGCCTCTATGAAAACACCACTCTAGCTTTCTTTCCATTTTGCTTGCAATTATTGTCACCTCCTGTCCTCACAGTCTAGTATTTTCCCCTCTACTTCAAAACTGACAATGATGAGTAAGGAAATTCAGGGCACCTGAGCAAACCAAGGATATCTTCACAATAGATAAAAGTAGGATCATGGTATAAAACATTGTTTTAGTGTCCTGAAAAAGATAATGCCCTTCTGAATGTTACCACAGGCCCCAACGTCATGCTTTTGTAAATTGACCTGGTGTTAATTCCTTTCCATGGCTGTTTTCCAGGATACCTAGTTCTTTCTTCCCTCTTGAAAACCTACTTGGATTTCTGAGTGCATAAGCATATTAAATGTCATTTATAAGCAACATTTGTCGACTACAATGAGTCATCATAACTTTTTAATTTTAAATCCTGCTTTTCTAGGGCAGTGTCTTCCTACCATTTTGCCTCTTATTGAAAGGGTACCTCAGGAAATGTAACGAGAAAAGTATATTCTGAGTAAATGGGAATAGTCTTCTCTTACAGGTTTCAAATAAGTCTATAGAAGCAGAGTAGAATAAGGAACAGAATAGAATAAATAAATGAAATCCAGGACCCAGGAGATGTCAATGTAAGGAATAACAAGAATTCAATTGATGAAGATGATATTGTAGGAATCACCTTTTATACAGAAACCTTTCCTCGGTGTGAAAGTCAACTGTCTTCTTAAGCATCAGAATAAACAACTATACAACTTCTGTGAACAGTGGTACAAGGACCTCAAAAGAACTTTATTAGGGCAAAACTGAAGGGATGTATTGACTTTTCAGTTTCACTGTTGTCTTGTATACCTTAACAAATATCTCCCCACAATGTGACCACCAGGTAATTAATACAGAAAATATGATCCTAATGGAGCAAGGTTTTCAAGTTTAGAATTACGTGAATTCTAATACATTTACTAAGGGGCATTATAAAACTATAGAATTACTCCTCTGGAACAAGAGAAGTTTCATCATTCATATCATCAATTATTCAACCTCTGAGAATTCTCAATCTCTATTATTTGTATTTGAAAAGTACTACAAAAACTAGACCTTTCCCTTCTTTCATACCAAAACAGAACTTGAATTTGCAACTTTCAAAAGAAACCAAATAATCTAACATTACAAATAGAGGTAATGATAAATATTATTAAAATGATAACAAATATAGTCTTTTATAGTTTTCAGAACTATATGGTAATGTCATTATTTTATTTATTTATTTTCAACTTTTAAGGAACGCATTTTTCAATAATTTATATATGCACATAACATGGTATCAAAAAGGTACAAAAAGGCAAACAGTGACTAATAAGTCTACCTCCTCCTACCGTCCCCCAGCTACATGCTTCTTCTACCCACAGTCAATCACAGTGGTTAACTTCGTATCTCTCAAGGGATAATTTATGTGTCTACTAAGATGTATGTCTGCAAAAGAAAATTTCTGCTCCTGGGACAGAGTTTGTTTTCTTCTGCAAAACCACTCCAGGCATCAGCACACCTTTCCAAGATGTTGGTTAACAGAAGGGAAGCAGGACTCGATGTAGACATTCATCTTGGGAACACATTTATTGTCTCAGCTATATACACACGATCGTCATTTGTAGATCTCAAGGGAAAAAGTGGTAGTTTCCATTGACTTTTACTCTGCATTCTCCAGGGAAGGATAAACACAAACATTTACTCAGAATATATTTGCACTTTGCTGCAACACACTCATTGTCAAACCTAAATCAATCAGGACTGGCAGCTCTCTGCTCTTAAGGCTTAGGCATGCTAGAATTCTGTTCAGATGATCCTAGTCCTCCCTTTGATTCCTTCCCACATTTGATCTTGTGTGCTGATCCCACATTTTCTTCTTTCTTGGTTTATTCCCTTGTTTTGAAAGATTACATCTTCCAGTAACTTCCTGAGAAAAGATGTTTGGAGATAAATGCTTTAGATTGTGTATATTACGAATTATTGTGATATTGCCATTCCACTTAACTAATAATATTTATTGGGAATAGAAATTCAGGTGTAAATAATTTTCTTTTGAAAATTTGAGAGCCCTGCCATATTGTTTAAAAAGCTTCCAGTGTAACAGTTGATTAATATCAAAAATTGTGATTCTAAAGAGTTGTATGTAACTTGTTTTGCTTGTTTTTTTTCCCCCTTTGGAAGGTTCTTCTCTTTGTCTCTAGTGTTCTGAAATTTCTCAAAGATATATCTTGGAATGGGTTTTGTTTTTGTTTTTGTCCATTAGTCAGTCCTCTTCAATCTGAAAATTCTTATCCTTCAGTCCCATGAAATTTTCTTAAAATAGATGACCAAAATGATGGTTGGAAGCTCTGATTATATGGTCTGCATATCTACATTTGATTAAGAAAAGCGACAAAATTATAATCAGGAAGCTCTGAGCATGTGAGAGAGTGTAGTTAGGCAACTCTGAGAAAAAATGGCAGAACCATTTATTAGAAAGTCCCAGTTTTAGAACCTTTAATATGGTTGATCAGGTTCCCCCCAAAAGAATCTTCCATTCTCTTTCTAGAGGAAAAAGATATGACTATTAACACTTCTGGAACGAAGAGGGGAAAGGACTGGAGGTCTCGGCATTTAATTTAACTTGTTACATTAAATTTTGTTTTCCTTAGGGACCCTCACCCACAAACATGCCTCACACAGTCAAGAGACCATGTTGTTACACTTTCCAGAGAATGAGCACCAGATTTGTGGGGAAGGGAGGAGATGTAAAGTCAGCAGGAGAGTAAAATGCAAGCAGGGTAGAATGGATGAGAATTCAGGGGATCTAATTGCTTCCAGAGAAGGTTTCTCCCCATCCATCTACCCGGCGTCATGGTTTTACTGACAGACTTCAGAAGCACATCTGTCAATACTTGCTATCCCTCATTGACTCTTTGCCTGAAAATTTCTGGATTTCCCTATATGATTATTCTTCCAGATGAATTTTAAAAGCATTTTCTCAATCCCTTCTGCACCTACTCCCCAACTAATTGGAATTCTACAGAAATTAAGCTTGTAATTAGGAGAAATTAGCTTATACAACTTTGAGTCTTTTCAATGAGGAAATGGAATGCCAATTTGTTCAAGCTTTCTTCTATGTCTCTCATCAAAGTTTGTCCTTTTTCTCATTGTTTCTGCATTTCTATAAAATTTATTCCTCGGCTTGGTGGTGGTGGCAATAATTCTCATAGTTGATGTCATATTTGTTGTTATAATTGTGAACAAAATATTTTCTATTATATTATCTAACATGTTATTGTTAGTATAAACAAAAGCTATTTTGCATACTTATTTTCTAAACAGCTACTTTTAAAATCATGTTATTAGCTCAAGTAATTTTACAAGTGATTCTCTAGGGTTTTCCAAATCCAAACAATTAAAAATAGTAAGATAGCTCATGACAATTTTTATCATTTCTTCCACAGTCATCAATCTATTAGATTTTTCAGTTTCTTCTATGTTTTGGCAATTTATACCTTCTTTGAAAATCATTTATTCAATAAAAAATTTTACAGTCAGCACAGATTATTATATAACAGTCTTAACTTGTCTAGAGTCTTAACTCATCTAGTTCACAATTTTCCTGTTTTCTAATTCATCAATTTCTTTGATCTTCATCAATTTCTCTTTCTGTTTGGTTTGTTATTGTAATTTTAAAATTGAAAACCAACTTAATTTTCATTATTCCTCAGTCTCTAAACCTATGGTTTTGTTCTGAGTATAGCTCAGATTATTAACTCCTTGACATCTTTAGAATATAACAAGTATGAACTAGTCCACAACAACTATGGCGCAAATGTGCAACTACTCCATTATTTCTCCAAGTTAAATTAAATCCTACTCAAGACACCATGTACCATTCTGGCAGGACACCCAGTTTTTCCTCCTGGAATTCTCTTGCATGTTTGTTCCAAGGATTTTAATGGCTTATGCATTCCCACAGGAAATCTGGTGTCTCCCAAACCACAGTTCTCTGAGCCTAGGGACCCAGTGTCCTGTCCAAAGCTGGTCCTCCTCCACCTGACAGGGCCTAATATTGGCCCCTGCTCCTGGCACAGGTCACAGCATGATCTTTCAGAGGAGGGCAACTCCAATGAACATACCACCATCTCAGTGCTACCTTCAGCCCACAGAGTTCCTATAGGGCTCCTCCAGTTACAGAGTTTAATGCTACATCTTTTCAAGACTTAGTTGCTTTTCATGAACACAAATTAGGTTTTCAGCAGGACACCTCTGTTTCTGCAATGATTGAAAATAACTTACAGGAATCTCGTGTATGCCATGAAGACACTATCGATGGCCTTTGGCTATCTGTCATTCATCATTCAACCATATTTTAAAAATACTGAACTTCCTACTATGTACTAGGCATTGCCTGAGGCCTAAGGGATGCAGCAGGAAATATGACTAAAATCAGCACATGAAAAACAAATTCCATCGTAAGTAAGATTTGTTTCTAAGTAAAGAAAAGGTAAATTCTCTTTAGATGAGTTTTTACTTCCCAACTGTAGCCTCCACATCAATGAATGATCATACACAGGAAAATGAAAACTGAGCATTTTAGTACACTCTAAAATAGAGTAGAAAAAGGTTATTCTTCTTTGCTTTGATCACTCTATCAGAATCTCCATCTATGTAAATCATCCACCCTTAAACTTTTAGAATAGCTCAAATACTGAA
>PVIY010010256.1:0-69361 GCA_004026745.1 Myrmecophaga tridactyla
ATTTAGAAAAAGAAATAAAAAGACATCAGAAAAAGAAATAAAACGATAATAGAGAAAAAAAGATTATACCTACCATATCCCTTACCCCTTGCTTTCATTTATCACTAGCATTTCAAACTAAATTTATTTTAACATTTGTTCCACCTATTATTTATTTTTATTCCATATGTTCTCATGTACTTAATTTTGATACCTGTTGATAGATCTTAATGTAAAAATTGGCATTCAAAGGAAATAAGGAAACTCTCCTCGAGTATTTGTTCCAAGTCAGAGTAGATGGTGTCAGTGAAGCTCTCTCGCTTCCAGAGGGAAGCATATTTTAGTATGTTACGTGTGAGCTTTAATAGCTTGCTTTAACTGCTCCTGTGGTGAGTCTCTGTAAAACCAGAAGAGCCCCATTACAGCCAATTCAGAAGATGCAGAAACAGAGATAGCCATTCCAGCAGTCATTGTTGATATTTTGGTGCCCCTGATTTCTGTCTTTGTGGGCATTTTAACAAACCATTTTTGTAGTCTCATGGTCAAAAATAAAAGTTCTGACTTTTTTTCTTTGACCACCAAACACTGACTCATATCATTTTCTCCCACGTTATTAAATAATACTAAATATTACTCATCAGTTGGATGTACCATGTTTTTGTTTTTTGTAACTACTAATCTCCTATTTTTAACTGTTTGGCTTTTTGGAAGTTTATATCATTTTTTTCCTTTTTTTTAAATTTTTTATTAGAGAAGTTACAGGTTTACAGAAAAATCATGCATAGAATAGTGTTCCCATATCCTATCTTATTGTTATTATTATTATTATTATTTGGTTTAAAACCACTGACTACTTTCGTCAGAGAAGTTTTAAATTTACAGAAAGATCATGCATAAAATTCAGAGTTCCCATATACCCACCACTCTTTTTTTTTCTTTTTCTTTTTTTGTATGGGCAGGCACCAGGAATCAAGCCTGGGTCTCTGGCATGGCAGGCAAGAACTCTACCTGTTGAGCCACCATGGCCTGCCTGCTACCCCCATTTTTAACATTTTGCATCAGTGTGGTACTTTTGTTAAAATTGATGAAGAAAAAAAAAATTTGATGAAAGAATATTAAAATATACTTTTAGCTATAGTCAGTAGTCTACATTAGGGTTCAGTGTTGTTTAGTTCAATGGTTTTTTTTTTTGAAGTTGTATCCAAAGCAACATATAAACCATCTAAAATTTCCCCTTTTAGCCACATTCACATATATAATTTGTGCTGTTAATTATGTTCAAAATGTTGTATTACCATCACCACTATACATTACCAAAACTTTTCCATCACCCCAAGTAGGAATTTTGTATAACTTAAGCATTAATGCCCCCTTTTCTACTGCCTTCTAACCTGTGTTTTAGTTTCTGACTTGATGAATTTGCTTATTTAATTATTTCATATGAGTGAGATCATACAATATTTGTCTTTTTATGTCTGGTTTAGTTCACTCAACATGTTGATTTCAGGGTTCATCCATATTGTCACATGTATCAGGACTTCATTTCTTTTCATGGCTGAATAGTATGTGTGGACATGTTTTTTTTTAAGAGCAAGTAGGTAGGAAATTTATGAAGTACACGTAGGAGAGCATGTGGGCGCTCTCACAAGGAAAGAAAGATGGAGGGCGAGAGGAAGTGGGTGATGTGGGGCCATTTGCTTTTATAGATGAGTTTTGCTTTTTCCTCCCTCCCCCTTCCTTGTTAGGTGATAGGTAGTGTATTTAGGTGGGTCAGTTGGCCCTACCTGTCTCCACAGATGACTCACTCAGGTGGGGGTCATTTGATGGGTGGGCTGCCAGTAGGTGTTTTCCATAACTGGGCAACCCCTGGGCAAGGGTGTCTGTGCCCAACTCTGGCCCTGCTGACCGTGATTAACCGTCCTTATCAAGGGCTCCTTCACTTTTTTTTCTCTCTCCCCTCTCCCTGTTCTACCTGCCTCAAATTCCCCCTTAATCTGAATGGGTGCTGAAGGACAAAGATCAGTCTTTTGTAGCTGCTCTGGCTGTCTTAAGTTGAGAGGGGAGGAGTCCGGAGGGGCAGCTGGAATGGCTGAAAATTCTCCCATCAGCATTGGTTTGGTGTGAAAGACATCTAGTCTTCTTTTTTCCTTCAAAGTTTTTTTGTTGTTGTTCAAGTTGAAGTTTTGACTTATAGCTGATCACTATCGAGACAATTGAGAGAAATTCTTCCTGTCTAATGCTCACCAAAATATGTTATTGGGTTTTGGTTTTCCAGGTTTGTTTGTTTTTTAATTTTTCTTAATAGAACCAATCAACATACAACACAGACATTCTTAACGTATGAACATTCCATACTTGGTGTGCAATCAGTGGCTCACAATATCATCACGTAGTTGGATATTCATCACCATGATCATTTCTCAGAACACTTACTTCACTCCAGAAAAAGGAATAGAGACAAAACTCATACATACCATATCCCCTACCTTGCCCACTCATTGACCACTAGTATTTCCCTCTACCCAATTTATTTTAACATTTGTTCCCTCTATTATTTATTTATTTTTAATCCATATTTTTTTACTCATCTATCCATACTGTAGATAAAAGGAGCATCAGAACAAGGTTTTCACAATTACACAGTCACTTTGTGATAACCATATCATTATACAATCATCTTCAAGAAACCTGGCTACAGGAACACAGCTCTACACTTTCAGGCACTTCCCTCTAGCCTCTCTAATACACCTTAAACTAAATAGGGGTTATCTATATAATGCATGACAATACCCTTCAGGATAACCTCTCGACTCTATTTAAAATCTCTCAGCCATTGAAACTTTATTTTGTCTAATTTCCTCTTCCCCCTTTCAGTTGAGAAGGTTTTCTCAATCCCTCGATGCTGAGTCCCAGCTCATTCTAGGATTTCTGTCTCACATTGCCAGGAAGGTCCACACACCTGGGAGTCATGTCCCACGTAGACAGGGGGAGGGTGGTGAGTTTGCTTGTTGTGTTGGCTGAGAGAGAGAGGCCACATCTGAGCAACAAAAGAGGTTCTCTTGGGGGTGACTCTTAGGCCTAATTTTAAGTAAGCTTAGCCTATCCTTTGCAGGGTTAAGTTTCATATGAATAAACCCCAAGATTGGGGGCTCAGCCTGTTGCTTTGGTTGTCCCCACTACTTGTGAGAATACCAAGAATTCTCCACTTGGGGAAGTTGAATTTTCCCTCTTTCTCACCATTCCCCCAAGGGGAATTTGCACGTACTATTTTAATCACTGTTCAGATCACTCTGGGATTTGTTGGAGCATCACTCTGGACAAACTTACAAAATCTCATGCCCTCCTCAAGGTTCTGTGTACTTATGATGTTCAGTTAAATTATCCATGTAGGTTATATTAAGAGATGCACTAGTCAAAGTATAAATTTTGTACCAAATAAACATTTTTTGCTTTAGTCTCGCACATAAAGTTTTAAAATATGAAAATATTAAAATTTTAAAATATTACCATCTGTTTTCAGCACCCTGCAATATTGACATTTCTTTGTTCTTCCTCATGCAAAAACATTTTTAAATTTGTACATTTAGTCACTATCATTGTACACTCTAGGCATTTCTAGATTGTACCATCTCAGTCTTTATAGTCTTTCTTTCCTTCTGTTTTCATTTATGCCCCCAGCCCTCCTCTCTCTATCATTCTCATATTCAACTTCATTCAGTGTACTAACATTATTGTATTACAGTTAGGTAGTATTGTGCTATCCATTTCTAAATTTTTATAATTAGTCCTGTTGCGCAATCTGTATCCCTTCAGCTCCAGCATCTTCTCCAGCACTTGTCGTTTTCTGTCTTATTGATAGTGGCCATTCTGGTGGGTGTGAGATGATATTTCATTGTGGTTTTGATTTGCATTTCCCTAATAGCCATGGAAGTTGAGCATCTTTTCATGTGCCTTTTAGCCATTTGTATTTCCTCTTCTGAGAAGTGTCTGTTCATGTCTTTTGCCCATTTTGTAATTGGGTTGTCTGTCTTTTTGTTGTTGAGTTGAACAATCTCTTTGTATATTCTGGATACTAGACCTTTATCTGATATATTGTCTCCAAATATTGTCTCCCATTGTGTAGGCTCTTTTTACTTTCTTGACAAAGTTCTTTGATGCACAAGTGTTTTGTTTGGAAATTTTGAGGATTTCCATTTATCTATTTCTTTCTTCAATGCTTGTCCTTTGGGTGTAAGACCTAGGAAACCACCACCTATTATAAGATTTCTAAGATATTTCCTTACATTTTCTTCTAAAACTTTTATGGCCTTAGATCTAATGTTTAGGTCTTTGATCCATTTTGAGTTAATTTTTGTACAGGGTGTGAGATATGGATCCTCTTTTTGCATGTGGATATCCAGTTCTCTAGGTACCATTTTATTGAGACTGTTCTGTCCCAGGTGATTTGGCTTGACTGCCTTATCAAAGATCAACTGTCCATAGATGAGAGGGTTTATATCTGAACATTTTATTCAATTCCATTGATCAGTGTATCTTTCTTTATGCCAACACCATGCTGTTTTGACCACTGTATCTTCGTAATACGCCTTAAAGTCAGGTAGTGTGAGACCTCCGAATTATTTTTCTTTCTCAGGATATTATTATCTATTCAGGGCACCCTGCCCTTCCAGATAAATTTGATAATTGGTTTTTCTGTTTCTGAAAAGTAAGTTTTTGGGATTTTAATTGGTATTGTATTGAATCTACAAATCAATTTAGGTAGAATTGACATCTTAACTATATTTAGGCTTCCAATTTATGAACACGGTATGCTCTTCCATTTATTTATGTCTTCTGTGATTTCTTTTATCAATTTCTTACAGTTTTCTTTGCGTTGGTCTTTGTATCCTTAGTTAAAATTATTCCTAAATATTTTATTCTTCTGGTTGCAATTGTAAATGGAATTTTTTTCTTGATTTCCCCCTCAGCTTGCTCATTACTAGTATATAGAAACTTTGCTATAGATTTTTGAGTGTTGACGTTGTAACCTGCCACTTTGCTGTACTCATTTATTAGCGCTAGTAGTTTTGCTGTGGATTTTTGGGGCTTTTCGACATATAGTATCATATCATCTGCAAACAGTGAGAGTTTTACTTCTTCCTTTCCAATTTTGATGCCTTGTATTTCTTTTTCTTGTCTAATTGCTCTGGCTAGAACTTCGAACACAGTGTTGAATAACAATGGTGATAGTGGACATCCTTGTTTTGTTCCTGGTCTTGGGAAAGTTTTCGGTTTTTCCCCATTGAAGATGATGCTACCTGTGGGTTTTTCATATATTCCCTTTATCATGTTGAGGAAGTTCCCTTCGGTTCCTATCCTTTGAAGTGTTTTCAACAAGAAAGGATACTGAATTTTGTCAAATGCCTTTTCTGCATCAATTGAGATGATCATGTGGGTTTTCTACTTTGATTTGTTGATATAGTATATTACATTAATTGATGTTCTTCTGTTGAACTATCTGCATACCTGGGATGAATCCTACAAGTGGTCATGGTGTATAATTCTTTTAATGTGCTGCTGGATTTGATTTGCAAGAATTTTGTTGGTTATCCAGGTTCTTGACTTTTCTGAGGAAAAGCTGCTGGCATCTGCGGTTCCTCTTGTCACATGGCAATGTCTGCTGGTTCTTTCCTAGGCCCTGGTTTCAAATGTTGCTGAGCTCCTGTGCATCCTTCTTGCTTCCCTGGGGCATTTTCTTTCTCTCAGCTTCTTCCCCACCCTATAATTAACATCTTGCATTATTGTGGTACATTTTTGTGTGTGTATATGGTACATTTGTTGCAGTTGATGAAAGAACATTTGTTTAATTGAACAGTAACTGCAGTCTTTGGTTCACCTTTGGGTTCATTGTTTGTGTTGTACAGTACTATGGATTTTTCTTTGCTTTTATTCTAGTAACATATATATAATCCAAAATTTCCTTTTTAACTACATTCAAATATATCATAATGCTGTTAATTAGGTCCACAGTGTTTGCTAGCATCACCAGCATCCATCCCCAAAGTGTTTCCATCATATCAAATACAAACTTCTGTACCGTTTAAACATTAAGCATATAATTTTGCAATGAGCATATTTTGGGGGTAGGGTGGAGGTTGTCAGGGTTTGTATCTTTAGCTTGTCTTCCTTTTACTGGGATTTCTAGGTTAAAGGAGATGAACACTCAGTGATTGCTCACACATTGTTCTTGTTGAGACTTCATTCTTCCATAGAAGGTAAACTTTTCACCTCTAAGAGGTTAGGTTCCACTGAAATAGTCCTGACCTCCAGTCTGGAAGGGATAATTAACCCTACTGCAGTCCTCAAATTGGATTCAGAAGCTTATTTTACAAACCATCTTCTTTATTAAGAATTTTTTATTTCTTTATACAGAATTCTGTGTACATCATGGTTGCAACTTAGATTCATAAGATGTATGTTGAAAGTATACAGGCAAAAAGAAAAAAAAGTCATTGGGTTTGTGGAATAGGATTATGGGTTATTTCTATCTTTTGTTTTCCTAATTTTCTATGATATTCTTTAATCTTTTTCATGGTTAATAAAGGAGGTAGGGTTTTAAATTGACTTGGATAAATGGGCAAAACGGATAAGACCTCTTCAGAAGACTTTTGTGAGCACAGAATTGGTTGTGTGTTAATGCAGATCATGAAAACAAATTCACTTGTTAGTTAAATTATAGCAGATGAAAGGGGAGATGCATGCAGTGCAGCTCAGGTGTGGAGCGCCTCTTCTCTTAATGGCTGAGCAGCCAGAGGGGAAGCCCTTGGGGTGCAGAATGCTGTGATTGCTCTGGCTCAAGAGTGTCTTTTGGCTTTGGGGCTGCCTGCAGCGCTTCCTCTCCATCTGTAGGAGCTGGTCATGGTCAGACTCTGAGGGACACCAAAGGAGGCCTCTCTGCAGACAGGGGTAGGATGCTCTCATAGAGAAAACAATTAATTCAGTGAAAGTT
This sequence comes from Myrmecophaga tridactyla, assembly GCA_004026745.1. Lineage (NCBI taxonomy): Eukaryota > Metazoa > Chordata > Mammalia > Pilosa > Myrmecophagidae > Myrmecophaga > Myrmecophaga tridactyla. The sequence goes on from PVIY010010256.1 coordinate 6,968, forward strand.
ATTCTGCCCTTTTAGCAGTGTAACTTAAAAATAATTTATCTTTGCTTTTTTTGTTTTGTTTTCCTGTTATGAGAAAAGGCCATTTACTAGGTATTAGGTTATTAGCCATTCATTTACGTCAAGCAGATGCGTGTAATCCATACTTTCCTTGCTGTAGTGACTACATTTAAGAATGTAACTTCAAGATTAACAGATGATGTCGTGGAATCTGTAGATTTTACAATAAATGTGTAGAAAATGAGATGGTGCTTGCTTCTAGAGCTGCACTGTTCAATATGATAGCTACACGTGGCTATTTACATTTAAACAAATTAAATAAAATTAAAATGTCAAGTCACATTAGCCACACTTCAGGTGCTCAGTAGCCATCTGTAGCTAGTGATTACCATATTGGACAGTGCAGATCTAGGATATTTCATCACAGAAAGTTCTAATGGACGAGCACTGTTCTAGAGGAAAAGACTCCATTTTCTTTGGATGTTAACATGCAGACATAGGGATCCGAGTTTAATGTATATCTTATAGTTCCTTCTAAGCTAGTTGACAGATTGCAAAAGAATCTCCAAGAGATCTCCAAGAATCTCCAAGAATCTTAACTTGGAGAGTGGCTCCCTCAGCCTTTGCAAATGAAAACATTCCAGCTGTACTCAATATACCCTACTTTAAAAAAGAGACCTGGAATTGATGTGAACAAACCCCTGAACTATTATTTAATTATCCCCTATTTACATTTGTTGTGTTTACTTGGAATATGACATAGTTAAATATATTTTGAATGATGATGACTTAGTGGGGAAGGCCTTCTTTGTGGTTGCAAAGCATTGAACAGGTAGGTTGTCTGCTTCGTTGAAAAGAACCTGGTAAACCAACGATGGGAAATGCACACTTGGAGCTTTCTTGACATTGGTGCGTTTTCCCCTGTAGGTGAACTGCGGCACATCACCAAGCTGAAGCCCTGGAGCCTCTTTGATGTACTTGTGGAAAAGTACGGTTGGCCCCACGAAGATGCTGCACAGTTTACAGATTTCCTGATCCCGATGTTAGAAATGGTTCCAGAAAAACGAGCCTCTGCTGGCGAATGCCTTCGGCATCCTTGGTTGAATTCTTAGCAGATTCTACGAATATAGCCTTCTGAGCTAGCAGATATTTTCCAGTACATTGGACCTAAACGGTGACTCTCATTCTTTAACAGGATTACAAGTGAGCTGGCTTCATCCTCAGATCTTTATTTTGCTTCGAGGTACTGTTGTTTGACATTTTGCTTTTTGTGCACTGTGATCCTGGGGAAGGGTAGGTAGTCTTTTGTCTTCAGCTAAGTAGTTTACTGACCCACTTTCTTCTGGAAACAATAACATGTCTCTAAGCATTGTTTCTTGTGTTGTGTGACAAACAAATGTCTTTTTTTTTTGAACAAAAAACACTTCCCTCCTTGTGTTTTGGCAGGTTTTGTAACTATTTATGAAGAAATATTTTAGCTGAATACGATATAATTTACAATCTTAAGAAATTACCAAGGTGGAACCAAGAAATAGCAAGGAAATGTACTATTTTATCTTCTGGCAAAGGGACATCATTCCTGTATTATAGTGTATGTAAATGCACCCTGTAAATGTTAATTTCCATTAAATATGGGGTGGGGACTCAAATTTCAGAAAAGCTCCCAGGTCTTGAGTGCTCTGTAGCCTAAGTTGCATGTAGCAGACAAGGAGCTGTGCTAACTTTTCATTCCATAATAGTCCTTTTACATTGGATTTTAAACAAAGTGGCTCTGGTTTACAAGATTTCATTCCCTATATGGCACTTTAAAGAAGAAGATATGCTTCTTGTTCTAAAATATGCATTATAGTTAACACTTCCATTCGTATTTCTGCATATTTTTTAAAGAACTTTTAAAGAAAAACAGTGATGTCCCTTTAAAAATGTGATAACCTGGTACCATATGGTGTTGCCTCCTCTAAGCACTGTAAGTTAAACTATACATAGATTAAATTGGACAACAGAAAATATGTTCAGTGTGTGGAATGAAAATAACTTTTTTTTTTTTTTTTTTTTTGAAAAACATTAGTTTGTCTAAAACACAGGTATGGTATATACAGTTTGCAGTGCAGTGGGCAGAATGATTCTTGACATTTCGAAGGTAACAGTATCATATTCATTCCATAGGCATGTGTTGCTATAGCAGATTTTACTAGCTTTTTCATTGTCTTTCCATGAAGTAGAGAAAATGATTTTCCCTTTGTAGGTCACACAATTTTGTTTATGCATTTCCTTAAAATTAATTGTAGAATCCAGAATGTAAACCACAGTAGGCAATACAGTTTTAGAATGTAAAATATATACAGAAGTATATTTAGCTGTTTTAGAAGTCAGCGGGATCAGTGTCAGGTGTTTGCTTTTTAATTTGACATTCATCAAGGTGCCTCATTTTTCTTGACTTTGTCCATTAAAATTTATCCATATGCCTTTGCAATAACTAGATTGTGAAAAAATACCAAGCATTGTAACAGTAATCCATTGTTTGAGGTGCTTGCAGTTGTCTTAAATATTAAAGTGTTTTTTGTTGTGCCCCCCCCCACACACACACCCCAACAGTTCCTTGGTCATTGGCCTATATTTGAAGTGATAGAATCACAAACATCTGCTATGATTTTAGTGTAATGTAACCAAAACTAAAGGGAATACCAACATTCCTTTTGCTGGAAATGTAGTTGTATAACATTAAGGCTTATTATAAGGAAACCATTTATTATTTTGTAAGGGCAGAATAATTTAGAAAAGATGCTGAGTATAGATTACGTAGAATTTCAACAATCCTTTTTTATCCATGTTTTATCATTTCCAAACATTTTTTTTTTTAACAGTATTCACTGTGAGGGAACAAGACACATAATCCTCTTAGGAATTAGCATTATGTCACATATCACCGTGAGGTAGAACATACTACTTATTTAAGAAATAAATGTATTTTACCATGTAGGTTCCCATGTAGCTTCTCTGACAGATGGTGGCTATAGACCATACAGTGATGCTGTCCACGATCTCCACAGGAAACATTCTTATAACAACCAGAGTACATTTGTGTCTTCCCTAAGTCAAAAGCATTTTTACCAGGATGGCCACTCATTTGTCTAGTGCAGTTTTAGCCCCTGTTGGAAAACCAGATGATGAGATTTTTTAAGGGTCTGTCTCTTGAAATACCCTAACTAATTAAAAATATAGAAACATTGTCCTAAGAGGAGTATATATTTGTTGATAAAGGAGGGGTATAAGCTAAATGTGAATAACTGGTTATGCGGTTTAGTGATTTGGGTTGAAATGTCCTGTTTCCTGTCTTTAGTCCATGTGACGTCTTCATGGAAAATGTCAAGCAGTGGAGCATATATATCAAATCAGAAACTGACTGGAAACTGGCAGAACTGCCCAAAGGTGGAGAAAAAGTAGATTTAGGAGCTTAAAAAAAAGATGTAACTGTTTGAGGTTAAACTGCTTTACTAACTTGCTATTTGTGGACAATATATAATTGGTTAACAGGATAAAGTAAGGTCATTGTTTCTACTGGGGTAGAAAATTTCAATTTGTGTCTATAATTGAAATTATTTCTTAAATTTCAATTTTGACTGCCATTTTTAAAATAACTCTAATGAAATTTTAGTAAAGCCCACTATTTGAGAGTGCAGTGTCTACCATGAAGGAGCCAAAGAATTATATAAGATTCTGCAGTTCAGACAAAAGCTTCTATACACATCGTTTGTGTAGGAGGCAAATCTAAAACTGAGTTACTAAAAATCTTTAGAAGGACAGTTCATTTAAAGGGGTGAAAATCGGTATTTTTTACAATAATAGTTAACTGATCCATGTTTGAAACCATCAAGGGATGGATTATGTAAATCCAGTTCGTTTTAAACGTTTCTTTAGTGGATACCATAAGTAGAATACCTTAATCTTGACAAGTTAAGGGATGTAAAAGGAAATGGAAATTAAAAGTATGAAACATGATTTAAATTACTACCAAATCTTATTCAGTCACTTTTAGTCTGTTTACTTTTTTCTCTGGTGCACTGAAAAAATTTGTATACCGTGCCAACTCATGTCAAGAAATTGGATGACAGAAAATGTATTGACAAATACTGTCATTACTGTTAACTATATACTTAAAGCCTCCTGAAAGGTCTTCTTTTTCCAATATAATACTAGCATTTTATATTTTAGCAATAAAATATTCACTTGAGGCCATTTTCATTTCACTTGAAAGATCTAAGAATAATGCCTTTTTCCTTTGGTTTTATACACCCAAACAAAAAAGATAACTCTATTACTTTTAATATTATAACTAGATATTCAAATCATTTTCAGTGGTATATTTCGAGTTATGTTCTAAAATGTACAAATTATATATTCCTGTATTTTCAAGCAAAAATACTCCATATTTTCAAGCAGTTGTAAATTGCAGTCTATAACTGTTATCAGGTAATAATAATGGTATGGGTTCATTTTCTATGATGTCAGATACTTACGTAAATTTGCATAGCATGAATATTTAAAGTAGTTTCCTATGGCTCTTGCTCCTGCAGAAATGGTAAGTAGGAACAACATGGTAACAACCCCTTACAGTCTCCTTATACTTGCTACCATCAAACTGAGGTAGTAGTTGGTCAAGAAAATTGAAGGCTCCTCACAAACTAAATTTGGGAACTGTAACTTTGTAAGAACACTTACTTAAACAGCAGACCCCCATCTTAGAAGTTGTACAGGACAATCTGGTAAAACTGACATAATTGTGATTTATTAAGATGAATTAAAATGCCCAACCAGTGCTTCAATGTGACAGTATATTTAAAATAAAAAATTAAAGGTCATATACTGTACTACTTTCACAAAGGTCACACAGTTTTGCAAAAGACTTGTCATATGTACAATTCTGTATATCAGTGAGAAAAGCTGTAAGCAATTTTGCAAAAGAAATGCAGTATTTATATTTACAGTTTGTCAGGAGACATTAGAAATCATCTATACATTAATTACATTTTGCTTGCAAATAAGCAATAAAACAAAAGAGCCACGTCCATACCAAACTATAAAATCTGTATTGCATTTTTCACCTAAGATGCACTCACAGAACTGCTGACAGAAAAAAAATGAAAATCCTCATAGTGCCATTACTTAGCTGTGTACTTTAGTGCTTATGTATAAAATAATATAGAAAATATCCACTAAATGAATTTAACTGCAACAATAAAAATTTATGATCATGTAGCATCAACTCTACTGCCAGAAAAACAGCTGGAATGTTCACTTACAAAATAAAGATACCTAATACTGGCTTAACAGCACTTTTTTTCTTTTTAAAAGAAATTTTAAAAAGCAAAAATGGGAAAAATACAGTGAAAGAGCACTGGTGTTTTGTTTTTTTATACAAAGTTTCATGTACAAGCTTTAAAAAGTACCTTAATAGGTACATATGAAATATACAGTTTATCTTACAGAACATTTAAAAAAATGTTTTTGGAGTCCACTTTAATGCCACCCTGAACCATGGTAATTGTTCTGAAATGTTGGTGGCACCTGTGCTCTGTGAATTGGAATCTGTCCAGGCACTGGAGATGCCTGCTGAGGTCCTTGAACCCCATGTGGCAGAGCCACAGAGCCAGGATGAGGACAGAACCCTGAAGCAGTAGGTGTTGGAATACTGTTTGGTCCTTGGGGCTGGAGATGCGGACCTGCAACAGGTAATGGACAATGTGGCACTGTTCCAGAAGGCTGGTGTTGGGGTCCCGGTCCCAAAGTGGTATGATGTGTAGCTTGTGAGGGATACGGCGGTACAGCTGGATGAGCACTTGAAGGAAAAAGTTGAGGTCCTTGATGAGGTGGATGGTGTAAGGCTTGAGCTGAGGTGGTATGATGCCCAGAGGCCAAAACACCGGAAGGTGGAGGAGGAGGAGGTGGGGGGGGTGCTGCATTTATAACATGCTGGTGTTGTGCTTGTAGACCTTGGAGTCCTGTGGAAGGATGAGGCGGTGGATGATGATGAGGGGCAGGACCAGGAGGTGGAGGAGGTGGTGGTAAATGGTGTCCAGCTGTTTGAGAGTGAATATGTGACCCAGGGGTGACGGCATGAACAGGCCCTACTACATGTGCTACAGGGTGTTGCTGATGGGAGTTCGGCTGTTGTAGAAGGTGTGGTCCTGGAGCAGGTGGTGGTGGAGGAGGGGGTGGGACTACAGAAGCAGAAGTTTGATGATGAATAGTAGGGTTCTGAGAGGGCAAAAAATGCCCAGGAGTAACATGGTGTCCTGGAATTGTTTGCTGGCTTGTGGTGCCAGGAAGTGCTTGATTTGGTCCTGATGTAAACACAGTTTGTTGGGAAAGACTACTTTTGAGCTGACTATAATTCTGAAAGTTTGCAGAGGACTGCTGGTTTTGATAATAAGATGAAGAAGGCGGCGGTGGAGGGGGTGGAGGGGGTGGTGCCGTGCTGTTCAGACTTTGTTGGCTAAACTGACTATATGTTGCTGAAGATTGTCCTGAGGGTGTCTGGGTAAATAATGCTCCAGAAGTTGGCTGCTGAGTACTGGCTTGAAGGTTCTGTGCCGCTGGATAAAAATTTCTCTGTGGCTCTCGCTGAGGTGTTCCAACTTGAGGTGACTGTGAATGATGAGGCCTGTAGGGAGATCCTAACTGCTGTGAAGGAGGCTTTGGTGAAAGATAACCATGCTGTACAGGGGTGTGTGGAGTAGATGACTTTGGAGGATTTTCTATATGAGGTGATGGAGGACAGTGCAACTTCATTGGTGCAGAAGGCAGCTTTTGTGAGAGTTGCTCAGATGAACTACGAACATGTGGCTGTGGAAGATGATTCTTTGAAAGTGCTTGGGTATTATTTGATAGCTGTTTTTGTTGGAGCTCTGTTTTGAGGTGAACATTCTCAGCTTCTGATACAATAACGGTTGCCTCCCAATGGGGATCTGGTTTTGAGAGTATTTTCCCATGTGCCTGAGCAGGAACTACAGGTCCTGGTGAAACAGGCTATGAAAAGAAAATCATATAAACTTTACATTATAAGAATGTAAGAAACATCATTAAGCACTTGGAGGTTTATTCTTGTTGGGATTTAATGCTATTTAAACAATTAATTTTAGAAAGAAGCAAGGTAGACTTTACAAAGACTTGAGGTACTGAAAAGGTCAGTTTTTTTCAGTAGTACCAACAAGTTATGCTAGTGAACTTTTCCTGATTTTTACTGAAGACAAATTAAGAAAATAATGGTCTTTGAAATTTGATCTGCCTTTTCCCCTAAGTGATGAAAAGGCTCCCTGATTTGGAACCTCATTCTAAACAACCCTCGTAACCTGAAACACTTAACGATTTTCAGTTGTATAAATGAAATCTCTCTACCCAACCTAATGATAAATTGGTTTGGGTAAACAAACTTGAGGTTTCCCAAAACTTTTTGATTCTTAATAACTTTTCAGTATCCTCATACACTTTTCAAATACAAATCGTCCAATCATAAAACTGTTTAAATGTATATTCTTTTTCTTAAAAGAATCAATTTCACGTTCTTCATCTTTAGTTTCCCAAGATACACCTGCCACATTATACTATCAAATCTTCAAAATTCACATTTATCAAATGAATGTTGGCTGGCCTTCTGTTTTTTTAGAGAATATTGGCCAAACGTTTCTTGAATTTCTTAAAAAGCATGAGAAAATGAAGCTAATAAAGTGTGCCTAGCATACATGAATTAGTTGTCTGTCACAGTTATGTGTGAGAGAAGGAATAATAGTAACAAACACACTTATAGCCAACAAGGAAAGTATCCAGTAGTCACAAATTGATACTTGATACTTGTTAACAGCAAGAAATTTAATTGCATGTTAACATCAACTTTTTCTGAATGGCCACATTCGAAGGTGCAGTGTTACCTTGCTCATCTTTGAAGGACTTCTACAAGTCTTTTGAGAAGTATCTGGGGATGAACATTCATTTGTAGTTGTGGGCTCGGGATTTTCAGGATCAGGGTCTGTAAAACAGAAGAAACCTATAGTAGATGTGAAATGACTAGTTATTTATTAATGTCACAAAGCACTGTACCTACTATTTAACTTACATAAAGGCTTTCTTCTATCTGATTTAAAAGGTTTAAACTATAATAACCATGTAGGTCATCTGCTTACTGACCTTCCATAAGTTCACTGAAAGAAGGGACTGGACCCTTGGGTTGCAACTGGGGAATGTGATTTGAATGAGATGAAGGTGAAGACTGAACATGACTCGGTGAACATGAGATACATGGTGATTCTCCCCCTAAAGATGAAGCAGAAGTAGACCCAAAGAGAACATTAGAACTGCTATGAACAAGAATGCAGGCTGATAAGCTGACTCCACTTTTTGGTGAAGGAACAAAACAAGCCCACTTACCGCTGTCTTTATCTTTTCGGTGATCACTGAGAAGTAAAGCTCTCTGATAACTCCTTTCTCTCACTTGCTCCACTGAAGTTGAGGCAGTCCTTTAAAATAAAATCACAAAATAAAATAATCACTTTAAAGAAGCTACTGCCAGGGAGATTATTCTTTGTCTCTTGAAGGTAACAGGTTCTCTCAGACCAAGGCTCTTACTCTATTGGGAAAATATTTTGGTGTTAAGCTTTCAGAATAGCACCAATCTTTTTTTTTTTTCCCAACAGCTCCTAAACAGATTTTTATCCCCATTTATTTGAAGAACTCAATCATTTCAGTCCTTTGTCTTAAGCAACTTCTTGGTGGAAAGTGACATTATTTAAAGGACAGTGTATTAGCATTCAGAGTGAACGTCACTTCAGGTTATCAAAAATACCAAAATATGCACTGAACAAATTACTGAGTCAGGACTGTAAGGCTAGTAGGACTCTCAGGAACAAGAGGACAAAAGAGCAAATTGAATATGGCCCTCCTACTGTTTCTAAATCCAGCCTCTTTATTCCTCCTGCAGAGAAAATGTGGTTATTTCAACATAGCTAGTAGGGTTGTAAAGAGATTGCAGAACGTTGACTGTGACGTCTCCTTGGAGAGGAATATTCGTGTGAGACGTGAATAAATTATCAAGGAGTAAATACAACAGACCTTTAACAATACAGACAAATATGTAGCTGGTTTAAAACCCTATTACCAAGATGGATATTTCAAAATTATGGCCATTAATGTCTACCTGCTTAGCCTAGAGAGAAGAACATATAGGAACATAGTTCATTAACAAAAGCCAGTAAAGCTCTATTAAAAATCAGCTACATTAAAAAGTTAACTTAAGGGCCACCGTGGCTCACAGGCAGAGTTCTCATCTGCATGCCAGAGACCCTGGTTCGGATCCTGGTACCTGCCCATATATTTAAAAAAAAAAAAAAAAAATTAAAATCCTGACTGAATGATAAAAGAAAATATGAAAAACGTTTTAATTAATAGCTTCAGAACTAAGTTTTTTAAACAGGCTTACCACTGAACTTCTGGTTCATTTTTCTCACTGACAGAAGCTTCCTTAATAGGACAGTTATTGCTGGTTTCTTCAGAAGTAGCATTATAAACAGCAGCTGGTGTTGGTAAAGGTAGGCTAGCAGTGTTTTCTACCTGCTCCCCATTTTCACTATTGTTGGCACACCCGTCACCATTGTTGTTGTTCAAGTTTCCACTTAAATGAGGTGATGCACTAACCAGTGGAAAGTTTTCTGCCTTAGAGCCACTTTTCCTAGCTTCACGTTGTCTCTTACGATATTCTAATAGAGAAACCTTAAACAAAAAAGATAAGGAAAAGCAAATCTTTTATTCTTGTTTAATATGTCAGAATTAATCTATTTTTTTTTCTAAAAAGAATTGCTATAGTTACATTAGGAGAATTATGTTAAAAAAATAAAAAAACAAACAAACTTGACTCTGAATAAAAATAATTAACAGTTACCAAATGCCTACTATATATGCCAGGCATTGTACTAGATGATTTACATACATTATCTCATCATTTAATCCTCACAACAACCCTATGAGATAGGTATATTATCATCCCCATTTTACAGATGAGGAAATTGAGTAACTCACTCACTCAAGGTCACACAGCTGGTGAGTGTTGGAGCCGGGATTCGAACCTAGGTCTTACTTGAAAGCCCGTGCTCTTTCCACTATACTACATTGCTTCCCACAAAGTTGCCAACTGGACTCTGTTACAAAAATTAAAAGCACATATCACTAAAATTCTTTGCAAAGCAATAGCTATTAACAAAATAAGTGTTGTAGTTTCACTCCTTCCTCTGAAATAAGGCATTCCATATTACTATATCTGCCAATCAAAAAATGGTGCTAAATCAGAGGATTTAAGTTGCTCATACTACACTTTTTTATCATATAATTTACCATTTATATATTAGTATAATAATTTTCAAAATACTTTTACATTCATGGTCTAAATATTGTAGATATTATAGATAAGGAAAGAGGAATTTCTTCTATACAAAACTGCCTGTTCTGTGTAAAATAAGGGTGAGAAGGACACAAATATTAGTCAGTTGTTTATTTGGTTAGGGAGTGGTTGTTGATTTTTAAAGTTACTTGCTGGGTGAAATCATCTTAAGTTTTTGGTCTCTGAAACCATGCTCCTTACAAGGGTTTTTTCATATCACTAGAATTGCTTACTTTTTCTATGAATATTTTCTAATTAACTGAGCATATGAAAAATTTAACTAAATTAAGAATGCCTTATATAGTACATAACATAACTACTAATTACTCTCAGAAGTATTTTTAAAACACTATTAAAAAGATTATAAATTGTTAAATTTGTAACCTTTTTCTTTTGTGGTGGATTCTGGGGTGTGCAACTTCCGTCGATCAAACTGTCATTAACAGTCCGTCCAAAACCAGATACAAGCCCATCTTCTGAAGTACAAAACACAGTTGTTTCCAAAAACATGCCTCTAGTATCATCCTGCATCAGGCATTTTGACTCATTTATTCGGAACCCTCCTCCAACCTCCAACTGATGTGAGGGTGTCAAATCCCTCAAGTTAGAGTTTACTGAGAAGTTAACTCCTGTTCTGTCAGGACTTTTTACCCAGGAAGAATATATTGTGCCCCGTCCAGAGTGAGGAGATTCCAGTTGGCTGTTAGAATCAGTCCTGTCATGTGTAGGTGTTTCCATGGTTTTATGTAAGGCAGTTTGCTCAATTGCATCGAGTCCCATTGGCAGGTCTGACACAGGTTCCTTTTCTCCAGGGCACTGTCTGTTGACTTCAGTTCTATTCCTTGGGCTGGTATAACCAATAGTCTTTATTTCTTGCAGACCCAGTTCAGGTAAATTAGAATTTCTAAAAGGCCCCAATGTTAGCATGGTTGAAGATCTGTCATATCCCTAGTTTTAAAGAATTAAAAAAAAAACAAAACAAATAACAGATAAACCATCCCAAGATGTGGTTGTTTTTAAATCTACTGTTAATTTAAACAAAATGATGATGCTAGGAAAAACACACCAATTTAAATAATCTTTTTAATAACTCCTTACCTCTTGACTATAAGTGCGTCTCTTAATTTCTGGAGAACTTTCTGGGGAAGAAATATTCTGTATAAAAAAAATAATTAGAATTGAAAATTAAGCTATATTGCCAAATGATATTTACAGAAATGAAAACTTAAGTGAGAAACTACTACGCAGACTTTGGTTTTAAGTTTTTCTCTTCTGTTTTATTTCTAGTCCCCAAATAAGATCACTTGCTTTAAAGTCAATTTGATACATGAAAAGTCACTTTAGTCTGGCTATTGCTATGTGTATCAATAAGAGGAGCTAGGCTCACTTTTAGTAAAAAGTAAGTAAAAAGTTAAAAAAAAACCAGTTTAAATTCACATAAATGCATATTCCCAATTTTTTCTTTTAAGACTTTTTTTTCCTACTTATAGCACACTAATTGTTAAAAAAGAAAAAAAAAGCTATTAAAGAAACCCCATCCCCAGAGGTTTAATTTTTTTTTTTTCATTTACATTTCTCACCTCAAAGTGCATGGTATTTCCTGGTGTGCCAGGAGTTACTGGGGTAACAGGTGAATATATGGGTTTATAACCATTTCTATAAGTTTCATCATCTGATTTTATCCGTGGAGGAGTGGCAAATGATGGGTCTGTAGGAGTAATGTCTGTGTGAGTTGGTGTAGCATACGGTGAAGGAGTAGGTGTGGAGGTTTCTGAGTAAGCAGAATCTAGTAACTGATAAAGTCTTCGTTTTTTTAGTGGTGTAGTTAAATCTGTAGGTGAAATAATTTATAAGAAATTATACTGCTGGCATCTGCTACAATCTGTAATATATTACATTCTGGAAAAGATCAAAACATAAACAACACAAATTACGACAACATTCATCCCAAAACAAATTTCATGTTTTTTTTTAAAGTTAGTACTCATAAAGCAATCTACCCCCAAGTTAGTTAATTTCATTATTTGTAAGCTTTAAGTTTACAAAGATCTAGGGATCTCAAATCTTAGAAGTACTAATGTTACTCTGATTCTAAGAGTCCTTTTGAATCTGTTTGAAAAGCAGCCAGCCCAAACACCAAAACAAGTACAAAAATTCAACCTTAAACCTAACATACATCTTATTTTAAATTAGTGATCTTATGTCTATCTTCATCCAAAAGGTTGGAGGACAGGAAAAGAGAAAATATAACATTGTGCACCTCTTCTGCAATATATAACAATGAAGCTACAGATTCTGTCACATTCATCGCACTAAAATAGTACTTACCTGAAAGGGAACAGCTATCATTTAACAGTAGTGGACTTTTATTTGCACCATTGACTGTAGGACTTCTGGATCTTTCTTGACAGGGTGAATTAAATCTGTGTAAAACTGCTGAATGTTCTTCTTCCAGAGCTTGTTTCAACCATCGCTGAAATACATAAATATTCCCCAAATAAATGAACAGAAATCTGTTTGTAGCTATTTATACAGCCAATAAATGTAGATCAGATTCCAAAAGCTTTTACTACCAGGAATAGTCATAAGGAATGAGATCAACATTTGGTTCATCCTAGTTTTTAATACCCCAAGAAAAGTTTACCTTCTTGCAAGAGCCAGACATATTTTCAGTAGGTTCTTTTCTTCTCCTTTTTTCAGAAAGGAATGGTGAAGTAAATCGAATATAATGCTTAGGCGTAGAGTAGACATGAGGACTGTAACTGAGACCTGGTAAAGAATTGAGCTGCGTAGCCAACACTTCAGGATCTGTAGTTATACGCAGAGGCCTTTCTGAAAGGCTGTCTGAAGGTTTTCCTGTCTTTTCATTCTTCTCACTTAACCACTCATTGACCAAGTGCTGCAGAAAAGAAAAATGTGTATCACTGTATATGTAATTACACAAATTCTCCTGTAGAACATTTTAATAAAGCTGAAATCAATATATTATTTAAAATGATATAAGTTCATATAATGTCCAATTAATGTAAGTCATTCAACATTTCCTTTATCTTATCTATATTATTCCTGAAATTTTTTGGATATTTTGAAGGTACAGAATGCATGGGTACTTTTGTAATATGTACATTACATAAGACACTAATGCTTTTTTTTTCTTCCTCATGCAAAAACATTTTTTAATTTGTACATTTAGTCACTATCATTATACACTCTAGGCATTTCTAGATTTATACCATCTCAGTCTTTATTCCATATCTTTCTTTCTGGTTTTATTTGTGCCCCTAGCCCTCCTCCCTCTACCATTTTCACATTCAGCTTCATTCAGTATACTAACATTATTGTGCTACAGTTAGGAAGTATTGTGCTATCCATTGCTGGATTTTTACAGTCAAGTCCTGTTGTACAGTGTGTATCCCTTCAGCTCCAATTACCCAATCTCTAACCTATTTCTATCTCAATGGCCCACTAATACTTTTTAATATGGTAAAATCTTAGGAGACATCAGTACTATCTTCTATTAGAAGTATAAAATGTTCAGTTTGTTAGAAAGATCTGCTTTTAGGCAGTGCTTTTCAACTCTGCTGTATACAGTCTCCAGAACAGGCCTGTCACATAACATTAAAAAAAAAAAAAAAAAAAAAAAGATTCCACAGTGATTCCAATGTGCTAGATTCCAGTGATTCCAGCATTGAGAAAATTAAAGGAGTTTAAAATCTCTTTTAAAAGTTGCTCAGCTTTGAAAATTTTCTTAATCAATTGTTGATTCTTTGATCTACAGTGTACATAATTCAGTCTTTAATGGCTATATGAATGTACCTGATCCTAACCTGACCCTCAAATATAATGATTACTCAAATTTTTTTCTAAACTAGATATTTAAGAAAGTTCAATTGTAATGGCATGGAAATAAGGATTACGTTTGTCAGCACAAGTACAGTTTCTTTGCTGTCATGACATACATCTTTTCTATCTAGATAACAAATGATATTTTTTTATAAGTGAAATTTATAGAAAATTTGGAAAAAGTATTTTTATATGTCTATACATATACACATACAGAAACACATACATTAAAAAAATAATCTACTGGATCCTATCCTGTAGAGATAAACATGGTAAACATTTTGGCATCTTTTCTTTCCAACCTTTTTTCTACATGTATAAAATTATTTCTAAGACAAGCAATACACTGAGGTGATGAAGTACAGGGACTCTAGAGCCAGACTGCCTAGGTATAAATTTTGGCTTTGTCAAATTTTTGCTGAGACTGCGGCAAGTTCTATAACCCTTCTACACCTCAATAACCCTATCTATAAAATAAAGGTCATAACAAAAGCTAACTTTACAAATCAGGTTGTTAACATATGTAAAGTGCTTAGAACAGCACCTGGCACAGAATAAGTACTGTGTATTATTAAATTCCTTGAGGCCTTTACTTTAGGGAAAACCATGATAATTTGATACTATGCCAAATAGTATGTTGTTTAAGATAGCATAGAAGCAAGATAATATATGTAAAAGGCTTTTTAGACAATCAAGATATAGGATTCCAGATCTCAGAACAGGGATGTAAATGCAGCACCACAACAGCAGTCATATAATAATTAAAGGGTAGGGATCATGTACTATAGTGCAATAAAAAAATAGGTTCTTTTCTTTTAAACCTGATTTTCTTTCCTTTTCACTGATGAAAATGACAAAGAATACTGCAATTATTTCTTGTCCTTCCAAAGTGGGCAGAAATATGTGTTGATTGGTACTTGCTCAAGATGTGGTACAGACGAGAAAATATGACTCTACAGCAAGTTATTCAACTTACTTAAACTTAATACTATGCTACTTATACTATTAAAGTATTGTCCCAGATTCATACTTAGACATTTCTTAAATATGCTTCTCATGGTTTAGCAGCAAGCCTACAAACTATACTAAATTAGGGAAAAGAACAATAAAGGAGGTTTAAAGTATTTTGTTATAGAAGTATGTGAAAAGGTTAAGTCATGATCCACTTTCCTCCTCAAACAGCCTAAGGATCACCATTGTGGTACCGCTGCTCCAATCTGCTGTATTCTACACTTCAGACAGAGTGAAAGAAAACTAGAAACTTCATAAGGATGTTCTGTTGTTGTTGAGCTATAAAACTCAGGTTGGTTTAATTCAGTGAGTAGTTTGCCATAATTGGTTCATTAAATCTTGACAATAGATTTTCAAAGATTTTTATTAGTAAATTGATCTAAAACTACTCTCTTCCTTATTAAACGTTCACATTCTTAGTGAAGTCTATTGAAGTCAACAATTTATTTACATAAAATTTTTATAAATCTGCCTATACCATGGAATTTAAAGATCAGTTTCAGAGAAGTATAAATTTTGTATATAAGGTTGGCAGAATAGCTTAAAGAAATCATGACTTGGTGATACTAAAAAGAACTGATATGCTGAATATTATAACTATCTTCACAACAATGTAAACATTAACTGATTTCAGAGCCTTGCTAAAAATGATGACAATTCTCATTCTTAGTTAAAACTGAGTTCTTACATTCATTAGGAATCATACCTTCTTTGTTTTGGGGTACTTTGTAGGACATTTATTAAGTGCTGGAACTTCAGTTTCAGTAATTATTTCTGCTAATGCAGTTTCAGTTTCAGGTTCTATTGCAAGTACAGTATTTTCAATGTCATTTTGTTGTGAAGTAACTTCTATATCAGGAGAAGATGGTTGGATATCTGAACACATGCTGACAGTTCTGTGTCTCCGACGCTGCTGTCCAATGTGAGTCCTACTCCGAGAAAAACTTTTTCTCTGCTTAGTTCTGTTCACTTTGGCAGGGGTTGGCTTGTTAGCAGTTTCTTCTTTTGCTTGCTCCTTATTCAAAATACAACAAAATGGAAATTCTGACACTACTTATATAAGAAGAAGAAATCTCACAGCATTAATCTACTTCAGAAGCTGCCTTTCAAATTTCTTTATAAATTGATATATACTAAACTGGTATAAAATTTGTCGTACTCCCAGTAGCAAAGCAAGTGTGTGTACAGGCTTATATCTCAAATCTAAACTCTCATAGGATTTGAAAAATGCTATTACTTAAAGACTAATATATCAGACATTAGCAAAACTTCTTCACAGATGTTATGAAATAGTGTGTGGAAATTTTATTGGACAGTGCAGCGTTTAAATGTCAAAGTAAAACTAGACTTGAATAATAATACCTGAATAATTTCAGCATCGCTGACAATCTGTGCATCTTTACATTCAGTTTTAACTTCAGTTTTGGCTGTGCTGATTCTTTCCAAAGCTTGTTCTCTTCTTTTCTCCCTTTTTTCAAGTCTGGCAAAAGCTTGTAGAATTGCTTCCATCTTCCTTTCTTCTCTTGTCTGGGAAATTCAAATTTTAAATGGCATAATATCATTGCTCTGAAGTAAAAGTCAGAAATCTAAATTTTCATGGCAATTTTTAAAAAAATGCTATAAAATTAGTAAACACTTACATTGTTGGTAGATAAGGGGAAAAAAGGTTTAGATTCAATAACTTTCAGAAACCCAAACATCACTCAATAAGCCCTATCTTTACAAATAGAACATTTCATGAAAAGAGTACTTAGATGATTGTCAATGCTAAGAGTACAAAAAATAAGCCTTAAATACTACCTCACTTTACCGAACTGCAGTAACCAAGTCAGCCTTTTTAAAAGATTAAGAGTTACTAAGGTAATGAATGAATATATTATTGAAACGTAGCTGGATGTGGTAGGATTAAAATTATCCTGGGTTCAAATCATGACTCCACCACTTACTATCTCTGTGAATCTAGGTAAGTTAGTTAACCTGGTGAGGTGCTATAAAATGTAGTTAATATTCACACTTCACTGGATTGTTAAGAGTTCAAATAGAAAGTATCTGTGAAGTTTTCAAACAGTACTTGGGAAATGGTTGGCATTCCGTAATGGTAATTATTATTTCTGCTTTTGCCACTTGCTGTCGTAATTCTTACTAGGCATTCCTCTACCTTCTGCTCTTCCTGTCTTATATTGAAAGTTCAAAACAGGAATTGAGAACAGCAAGGGTTCCTATGAGCACCAGTTCTCCTTGGATAGAGAACATTGCGTAAGATACAGAGCCTGACCAATGGACCTGGCAGATGCTTCAGCTTTCAAGCAGAAACAGGAATCACGTCCATCAACTGTCCAGTTCTCCAAATGAAAATAATCAGGTCCTGAGGCTCAGATCCATTTGTCTTCCTTCCTTTATTGTCATTGATATGGGGGGGGGGAGGAGAAAGATCAGGAACGCAAGGTCTGGCTGCAATGGTGTTGTCAACAATGGAGCTTTAATTCCAGTAATTATGAGCAGAGATTCAAGCATCAAGACACCTACACTCTGGAAACTACTGTGTACTTTTCTGTATTTTTTATTTCTTACATTACTCGAATTAATATGTCAAAAAAAAAAACCTCCTTTGAGAATACTTCTAAGTTTCTACTTTGTACAGCAAATCCCCATACTGTAAACATGGCACTCCTACAAAATGTGTTAGCCTCACCCTCTTTATTTTACAGGTGAGGAAACAGGTTCAAAGAGGTAAGATAACTTCTTCATGGATACACCATCTGCATCTTGGCTGTACAAGATGGGTGGGTAATAGACACTAAAGTAAATAGGATAGACAAAAGATGCTTTTATTTGTGTACTGTAACTGAAATTTTAAAGCTGAATTTTTGTTTAGATAATTTCATGTGTGCCATCTTCTAAGTTTTCCTTACAACTCTCTGACCCTTTTTGTCTTAATGCTCTCTATAAAAACCTTCTCTTCTTCTTTTTAGAGCTTTTCTAAAACCCTAAATTTAGAAATCTGGATTAAATTTTCATAATTATTTCACCTAGTGTACCAGACGGTTTTGGGGGAAAGAGAGTTGTGATACTCTGGTGAGACTGCTCTTCAAAAAAACTAAAATCTGGGAAAAGTGTTTTTTTCCAGAAGAAATAAATTTGTCTAAAAGTAGCAGGAATCATCTTATATATATAAGAAAAAAATTACCCATAAGCCAGGCATCCAAGGAAGATATTTTCTATATCATGATGATCCAGGATTTTCTAAGACAAATATGAATTTATGCCAAATGGAGTTTCTTTGGCATAGTCCAATGTTTACTCATTTTGGATGGTGGGAGTGAATGTCAGGAATAAAATTCTATAATGTTAAGACCCAAATTCATTTAATTAAAAGCAGAACTTCCTTGTAAACAATACAACTAACTGAGAGTCAAAGTAATCTTTTAAAGAGAGGATTCATCATCTTTTTAGAGCTAGTCAGGAGCTTTAAAAAGGCTAGTCTATATTGCCAAAGAAATCAAAGGTTATATGCATTAGGTGACTCACCTATAGGCAGAGCCATAAATCATTACAATTTCTAGTTAACGGCTTAGAGTTTACTCCTTTCCAGTTAACTGCTGATGCGCTACATAAAGCAAGATAAAGTAATAATTCTTTTCTACATGTACTACAACTTACAACTGTTAAACTGTAAAAATAAAGCTGACAGTACTAAACAGATTTCCTAATAACTTTAACTCAGCTTCATTTTAAAATAGTGTTTGGGAATATGAGCATGTCTTTGATTCTTTACATGAAAAAAATCACATCAATCTATTTTAAATTCCTTGAGGTTCACGTGTCATTCAAATTTATTTTCACCACTGCATCTAACACATTCTTTGACACATAACCAGGTATGCAGTATCTATTGAATGACTGAAGATTTACCACCCATTTTGTAGATGTAACTAAAAAATAAACTTGCATATATGGTTTGAAGGAGTCCTAAGTAACCCCAGCAGTCTTCAGAAACCCTCCCACCTGTGTTTGATGTAGTTTAGATTATACTTGTCACTTTAATGATACTATCTTGTATGTTCTATAACCATGACTCATTCCAAGCCAATAATTTTGTCCAGAACTCAGTCATTTTATTATCTATGAGCTGAGCAATAAATTAGATAGGGTTGCCTTTCAAGAACAATGAAATAGCTTTTGTCACACTTAATGCTGGAGGGGTGGGTGGTGAACTATGCAGGATACCTGATGAGATCTATCTACGACTGTTTTTATGACATCTCAGTTAATGGTTTCACAACAGCAAATATATAGAGTATTATAATTTTCTAGAAGCAGAAGGAAAAAACCTACTTACTATCACTTTATAGGATTTTTTCACTTAAGGGGTAGATATTCTGACAATTTTTATTCTGTGTGCTTCAAGGTATAAACACCCTGGTCCAAAAATTAAACTTGAATTCATATAACTTTATAGTTGGAAGAGACTACAAAGATCTTGTAGACCCTGCTATCCTGTTCAGCGGATGGGGACAACCAAAAGGCCATATAGTTCAAGTGTGACATAATAACAAGAATGATGTTTTTTATAAGCTACATTTATACTATATATACCCTTACATCTATCCAACATTGTACCTGCCAAAATAAACTTCAGTGAGTAAATTGTTATAGCTCATTTCAATTAAGAAATGTATCTGGTACCTTGAAATTGGGTAAAAATAAGCTTATGAATACATGGACAGACGGAAATTTGCTAATAGTGGGGGTCTAAGAATTGAGAAGGAAACAAACGCAGGAGGGCAACAAAGGACTCCTGATTTACTTTTCTGTCCTCAAACTGCTAAAAAGAAGGCTTTCTTTAAAAAAAAAAAAAAATACATAAAGGTGTCTTTCAAAGCAACGAGGGACACTCCAGAGCCCATCTGCCAAACTACGCTATCCAAAGTCTTGAATTAGAAGAGAAATTAAAAAGAAAGGTTGCCTACTCAAAAATGCTTTCCTTGCCCTCTCTCAATTAGAGATTTAAAAGACTGAAAAAAGGGTAAGATTATTGGTTCCCAAGGAAAATTATTCCAAAGTCTTAAGTATGCCTTGTGTGGTGTCCCCAGTTCCCATCACATGACAATTTATCTTTTTTTTTTTTTTTTTGAATGGGCAGGCCCCAGGAATTGAACCCAGGTCTCTGGCATGGCAGGCAAAAACTCTGCCTGCTGAGCCACCGTGGTCCACCCAATTTATTTTATCTTGACAGTACTATTTACAATTTGATATTCATTTACTATTTTCTCACCCTGTCCTCCATAAAAGCTCTCAGAGCAGGAGAGGGATCCTGCCTTCTTTTTTTTTATGACTATCTATTGATACCCAGTACCTCAAATGGTGCTTAGCACATACTGAACACTAAAATTTTTGTTGACTGAATAGGCATACGTTATATAAAGTATGTATCACTGTTATTTGAACCCAAGTAACTGAAAGCATTTAGACAAGGATTTTGGAAACCTTAAGTTTTATTACAAAGCAGCTAAAGCAGTATGTCCTTATTTTGTTTTAAACAGGGTATGTATAAAAACATATGGGGGCCCTTGTTCTTATTCTGGGCTCCCTATGTTTGGATTGTTTAAATGATGGCTCCAGAGATTAGCAAGCCTGGCACCATGGGATCAACAATGCCATCTGACCAAAAGGGGGAAAAGAAGTGTAAACAAGTAAGGTATCAGTGGCTGAGAGAGTTCAAATCAAGTTGAGAGGCTACTCTGGAGGTCACTCTTACACAGGCTTCAGTTAGACATTGCTACCTATCATAGCTTGCCAAACCCCAACCAAAACCATTCCTGCCAATCCTAAAGAACACTTAGGATGTTGCATAAGATTCTACAAAGGTTCTATGTACTAGGGTAACTTCCCAGAAACCTACAACCTCCAGATGAGTTCCAGAACCAGATAAGTCCTGAAATGCAGAGGGCCAGCCTCTCCAGAACATCAGCTAGTTCCAGACCCTACCCCACATTATCGACAGCCCCTTCCAACATGAAAAAGTTAGAATGGCCATAGACCAAATGCCTCTAAAGAGAGAAAGATTAAAGGTGATGGCAGGGTTTGAGTATGATTGCTTTCTTGTAGCCTCCAGTACCTTAGAGTAGCTAGAAGTAAAAATCTAAAATTGTGGAATTATAAACCCATACCAAATTCTGAAAATCTGTTCTACAAATAATTGTTGTGATGTGTTCTGAAGTTTATTTGCTTTTTTGTATATGTTATTTTTTACCAAAAAGAAAAGTTGATTGTGATAATTGTGAGCCACTGATTGTACACTTCGGATGATTACATGGTATGTGAATATATAATACATATCAATAAAAAATAATTTAAAAAAAACATGGGTTCCCCCTTGCTATTTGATACCACATTATTTGTCTCTAGAAATATAATTCTTAAACTCTGATGAGAGAAAACTAGACCTTAGAAAAATGATAATTATCAATCATCAACTTAATCATGCTATGAGAGAAAAGTGAGATGGATGATCTATATTGCATTCTTGTCATCAGATGACTTTTCTGTAAAATTATTTTGTATTTCTACAATGATGTAATCATCATCAGGAGGCTGAGTTCTGTTCGGTAGTGTTTTCTCAAAGTCTGTTCCATGGAATAAAAAATCTGGGATGTCAGTGGTGTCACCCCAAAAGAAACAGGTTGCAAAGTTGTACATGTTTAGGAACTGCTGATAAGATTTTTCAAGAGTTTATTAACACACCACAGTAAGTACCAGAAATTTCAAAGGTAGGCATATGGTATTTACAAACCTCAAATGGCCATAATTCCTACTTTTTCATAGTTTCCTAGAACATCTGATGAAATTTCTGAGGAGTACTTTGGTTTGAAAGACAAAAACAGAAAACTGGGGCGCCCTGCATCATGGCAAGGTCTCCAGCACCCTACCTGGGGTCTAAGGAAGCTTCATTTAGTGAGTGTCTACTTATAAAAACTAGGCACTTTTTTCCCAGGAGCTGGGGCTATGACAATAAAACTACAAATACTTGCCCTTGTGGAACTTAAATTGAAGTGATATATATTCTAGATTACCTTAACTGTTGGAAAGTCTAGAAGTCTCAGCTGAGTGACTATTCTTTGATATCCTTTTCACTGTTCACCAAATTTCTAACTTGCTAAATGTGAAGACCTGAACTACCTCCATGGACTTCAGGGTAAGCAGTCTGACCATAATAGGCCATTAAATATGAACAAAGACTGTATACTCAAGGTACTCATATTAATAAGGTTATAGAAAACTTTGAAAACACAGAAAAGACTAAATGTGATTCTTTTCATGCCATTATAAATGCAGGAGGGGGAAGCAAGCACCCTTTTCATTTAGGTCTTTGAAAACTTTTGTATTTTTAAATCACTGCTTGCTAGGATAACAAATTATGGTGCTCCTCCCAACATCTAACCCCTTTCCACATGCTCTCTGTCCCTCACAAGACCACAGCCACCTAACCCTACTTCAACTACCATGTGACCTGGGGGAGTCCACTCAATGGTGCCCTATTTCTGGAATCAGGTGAGTATCAACAGATGTGATATGATATCAACATATCAACAGTATGCCTGCCAGAGTATAACGACTCACTGTAAGATTCTCCCAAGCAAAATCTAACCCACTGCCACAGAAGTATTTTCTGTTAGCTAAAGAGAAAATGTACAACAGCCATCCATTCAGTTCCATACACAAGTTTGCTTCAATAAACAGGTAGGACTTCCTAAAGGGGAGGGGGGGTGAGGAAGAAACAAAATATAGTAATGGGGAAGTGTTAAGAAATCCAAAGGTTAAAGGAAATTTTTAAAAAAAGAATGAAAAACATTTCCATCTTTACCCCATAGTGATTTGAATATGCTTACATGTAATATTCAACATTTTTGCCATCTGTAATGGTCTCCCTACAACCCCCTTCCCCCACCCCTAACAAACTAGCCTATAATCCCAGCCAAAAAGGACTATCCTATTTCTCGTAATTATCTTCAGGCTGTTTTACCCGGAAATTTCAACTTCAATTTAGCTACAAATTTGCTTCTGTAAGCAGTACGTTATACTTGCTAAAACTCTACTCATACAAATAGTAAATTAAAAAGAAAAAAAAAAACCTACTCATAAGACCGATCATAAATACTACTAATTCCTGACATCTCATTTCCCACAGCTACAAGTATTATGTTCTATTTCATTTACCACTTTTTGCTTCATAACTTTTTGTAAATGCTCCTCAAGACAGAGACATTATCTTCCATTCCCATTAAATAAATAAAGCAAGCAAAGCCAGCAACCAAAAACGTATAAATCCATTGATGTAGCTAACAGTAGTCAAATAGTAATTTCATATTATAATGCAAGCATGAGCAAAAGGACAGGCTGAAGTACATTTGAATTTGGAGCTAACTGTATGTTTTCACATTCCCTTTAAAAGGAATTGATCTGGACAGTGGATCAATTGTCCAGATTGATGACTGACTCCTTTTATCACAATCTGGTAAAATTAACATGATAGCTAGTTTCTGCTGTTATACCCATAATAGTTTAAAAGTCTGTCCTTTTAAAGGAGAAAATTTAAATCCATTTGACAAATAACTCATGAAGAAAATTATGGCTACCATCTTTGTCTGGCTTTAGTTGTCCCTTTTTTGTTGTTGCCACTTTCTGATCTGACATGTTTCCAAACAACTAGTGATGCTAATCTGACCAATATAAAAAGCAAAGATTATAAAAATGAAGACTGATTCACATTTAAACTTTTCAAAACCAAGTATTTTGGCCCTCAAAAATAAAAACTAAGACTTTAGCAGGGAGAGGAATTATCAACTTCTTAGGAATCCTGGGATACATGTTTTTGCTTCCTGCTTGTTTGAATATACCGAAGAATTCAGTAATCAAACATCAAAGCAAATATATCAATAAGATTAAATGACTTTGACGGGCTACAAGTCCAGGAGCCAAAGGTTTTTACATTTTTATTTGACATTCTTTCAAAATACCAAATTATAAATGTACTTTTCAAGAAATCCACATTTTATTCCCATAAAAAATAACCAGCTTCACAGCCACATTAGCGACAAATACCAGAATTAATATACTAAAATAGATATAAAAATAGATTTACACATAAGCCTTTCCATATATAGACAGAGATCCCCTAAGTTTCACCAAATTCAACCTCAAAAGGGTTCCCCATTTTCTCCTGGGAATATGTTCTAAACTCCATTTTTTTTCCAAAAATGATAGGATATATTTGAAAAGAAGTTCTGTAATGTACATGAAATTTTGAAATTAAAAAAAAAAAACCTGTAATGAGTTTGAATTCAAGGTTTATTCAGATTGCTACTTCAAAGTTTTTATTCTAAAACAGTTATTCTATCCCTTAAAGCCAGTTGTAGATTAGGTTCATCCTACAAGATACCGACTCATACAGAAATCAGTGATAATCTCCAGTGATTCCTCTAGGTTTCTGCAGGATTAGTACAAACAGAAGACTGTGACAACTGTGGAATGAATAGGACCATACTACTGAAAACCTGTTGTCAAGAAAGACCATAGGTAATTTGGTGGGTACAGGTAATTCAGATATAATTGTAACTGAGTCTCAAAAAAAGGTTCAAGATAATTCCTTTGGGTACAGGAACTCCTTTTTCATAGCCAACCTCCAATACCTTACCCCTTACTTGCTTCCCTTCTTCTATCTCTAACCCTACCCTGTCCCAACAGAGCAGTATTGAAGTCCTGAGGCTGTGAAACAGTTGTGCATTGCTTTCACAATGTTTATTTTAAAAAAGCACTCTGTTCGTATGAGTAGGAAGATTTCAAGGTGACACAACAGATTCACATTAAGTAGCCTACAATGACCAAACTTTCAAAGAACACTTTGAAAGTAATGAATTCCATGGAATACAGCATGAGAACCACAAAAGAGAGGAAACAAGGGAACACATAAGATAATGGGGATGAGGAAAACCTAATACTAAGGTCATTAGTTGGCTTATAAGGTCATTTTCAAATCTTGGGGCACTCAAACCTTACTTCAGATGAAATACAGAAATTGTAGCTACCAAACAGTGTTGTTTTTTATATATGCCATTTATTTGGTGCTATTATAAACTCTAAAATTCCATTCTTGTTTTACATTAATCATGAAATGGATAAATTTAGCTAAGGAAAGACATTTTGAACAGTAATTGTGACATTAAAATTTATTAACAGTTCCCAGTTTCAAAAATATTTTTTAAAATATGCATTAAATGTCTAACAAAATGAAAATACAAAAGATTAGTGGAAGTTTCTTGAATGTTGATAAAGCCAAATATAAATGCTCAATTATAACAAGTACTCCAAGTCTGCTAACTTCAAACTACAGTGCAAAAGCTAACACACAAAGGCAGAAAAATGACTACTGGAAGAGCTGCTGTCAATAAGACCAAGTGACAGAATTAAGCATCTACTGACTTCCCAACTTACCATCTTTCTTTTCCTTTCTGCAATCTGCTCCTCTGATTCCATTTCTACTTCATTGCTAATAGGAGTTTTTTCTTCTATATCATCAATAAAATCTGGTTCCTGGAAGACAAAAATGGCTGCTTAACAAAAACTACTACTCCAAGTACAAACTAAAAACATCAAGTTGTTTAAATGTCTTTTAACTGCTACAGTCAAACAATTCAACATATGAAAATTACAAGCTTACTTAAATCCATTTAAGAAATTTAATACTGCTGTTCTAATTCAAGAAACTTTTCAAAGTCAATAAAATAGTTTCAATTTTCTAAAATTCTAACAAAGTTCTTATCAATAAAGAGCCACAAGAGCAAACATGACCTTGTTTGATAACATATAAATTATGTCACAAAATGCAGTATTTACAAGTACCAGCAGTGCTCAATAAGTATTTGTTCCATTTAAAACTTAAGGAAATTCTTCTTAAAGGTAGTAAACTGGACATAAGTAAATTCTTAAATTTTCACATTTTAATGGTTTCTCCTGACTTCTGTTTGATTAGAAGGTATATAACTTTTTAAGTGTATACCAAACTCTACCCCCCAAAGTTTATGTTGTCATTGATTTTTTCACTCTAAAATCTCATTTGCTATTGATTGTGGCACCCTTACAAAATTGATATAATTGTCTCCCAAATATTTAAGAAAGGGAAGTTTTATGACTTAGGAGTTTAAGAACACTTATTTATTCTTTTTAATTACACAGTCATAGAAAAATCTTGCATTCAATTCTAAGATTTACCAGCTGAGTTGCTCCTTAATAGTGGTACAAAAAAATATGGTATGAATTTTAGCAGAACCTGTATTTTATACATCTTGTTAGGTGCAACAAGCAATTTTAAATAAAAGAAAAAGGGTAAAATTGGCAAATTAATTTGTTGATTCAATTTCTCTCATTGGGCTAGAGCATAGTTCAGTACCTGGTTATTTGATACTGATAGTCTAAGTGGAGAAAGCTTTCTCTGTTTAGTTTCTGGGCTCTTCATTTTGCTGGCTGTTCCTTCACAATCCAAAGTGATATTCTGATTTTGTGTATCTTTTTCTTTTGAAATATCCTTGTCTTTTCTTCCTTTTTTCCTTCTGGTCTCATAACCGCTATTGAGGTTTTCCATGGAATCAGAACTACGTTTAAGAACAGGGCACTCTGGATTTTCTTTGAGGCACGCACAATCCACTTTATACTTACTGGAAAGATAAGTTAAATATTTATTCAAGACATAAAACAAAACTGTAAATCTTCTAATGCATTTTAAGCTACAATTCCAAAAAACTGTATGCAACTACTAATTACAAACAATCCTTTAATTTGTTATTGTATATTCCTGGTAACCACCAGAAAAGAAATTGTATTTTCTCATAAAAACAGTGACATAATTGGAGCTGATTCCCGACCAGAGATTGGGCTTTCAATCACAGGGATAACTAGTAATGTGTTACAGAAGAAAATAACAGTTAATACCTCTAAACTTTTTAAGTAAAATGATAGAGCTGCTTACAGAAAATAACATTAAGATAAAAAAAAAAAACATAATTCCAGTTAGTCCCAGAGTGTTTTAAGAAAAAATACTGACCTAAATAAAAAAGCGTAGGTATACTAAACACCAAACCTTAACTAGTTTGTCTTACACTTTAAGGAATAGTTTCTTTAAAAAGCTACCTTGAAAAAAAAAAAAGCTACCTTGAAAAAATTTAAAGTTACATTTCCTTTTGTCCCTCCTTAGGTGTTTTCTCTTTCAAATGAAAGCTTGAAAAGTAATTGCACTCTCATTTGCACAGTAATGATGACAATTATTCCCATTTTACAGATGAAATTAAATATCAGAGACGATCAGTATCTTATCCAAAGTTATACAATTAATAGGTGGTAGGGGATGCATTCAGATACAGGTCTTTATGACTCCAGAACCCACATTTTTCATCTATTCAGTATTTCTCAACTCTTTGCTCTCTTTATTTCCACCTGCACCCCCAAATTTAATTCATCACTAAGATACAGAGTAAATGCCCAAATCTGAGTTAAACAATAACAAACATCTCGCTCTGCAGTTCAAGTTTGTTTGCAGTACAGTTCAATTTTATTTACAAAAATGTGTTTTAATGCAGTTCAAGCTTTTTTACATAAAAACAAATCTCTTAAGTTTCTAATACTTCCACTCATTCACTTAACACTGCTAGAAAGATAAGTCAGTACTGCCTCATTCTGTGAATCAAGGGTAGAACTCAAACATTTATGACCCCACTTCCTCCAAATCTGATATTGACAGAAATTAGCTTGAAACTCTTCATACGTTCTGAGGAATTTTAGGGTAACAGAACTGCAAATAATGATGGCAACACCTGGTCATCAAGCATTCTGTGCTAAGTACTGTTTTAAACACCTTACATATGTTAACTGTGAATCTTCAAAACATATCAGTTAAGTGAGTAGTAGGAGTAATAGTCTCATTTTATACTTCAGGTAATGAGGCACAAAGAAGCAATCGGTTCAGTTTCATAACTAGTAAATGACCAAGCTAGGATGTTAAACCACAGAGATTATTAAAAAATTGTATTCTTAACCACTATGGGATATACAGTCTCAAAGCAGTGAGCAAAGTGTCATATTTTCTACTCCCGGGGAAAAAAAAGCTAAAAAGGAAAAACTTAAGTTACCAGCAATAAATATGACTCCAACAATCAGGTAAAGGTGCAAATTGATGGAAGAGGGATTTCATTTAGAAAAACATAATGAACATTAAACACATCATTTTTTTTGTATCAAATAAACATTTTTTGCTTTAGTCTCACATCCTGACGCATTGACATTCCTTTGTTCTTCCTCATGCAAAAACATTTTTTAATTTGCACATTTAGTCACTATCATTGGACACTCTAGGCATTCCTAGATTATACCATCTCAGTCTTTATTGTCCATTCTTCCTTCTGATTTCATTTATGCCGCCAGCCCTCCTCCCTCTAACATTCTCACATTCAGCTCCTTTCAGAGTACTAACATTACTGTATGATAGGTAGCATTGTACTATCCATTTCTGAATTTTTACAATCAGTCCTGTTGCACAGTCTGTATCCCTTCAGCTCCAATTACCCAATACTTACCCTATTTCTATCTCCTGATGGTCTCTGAAATTCCCCAAGTTCATTCAGTAATGTTAGTTTACATCAGTGAGATCATACACTGTTTGCCCTTTTGTTTCTGGCTAATCTCACCAGCATAATATTCCATCATATGTATATACCACAGCTCCTTTAGCCACTCGTCTGTTAATGAACATTTTGGCTGTAAACATCTCTTGGTAATTGCAAATAATGTGGCTAATGCAAATGTCTGTTCATGTTCTTGCCCTCATGTCCTCTGAGTAGATACCTAGGCAATAGTATTGCTGGATCATACGGCAATTCTAGACTTAGCTTCCCGAGGAACTGCCAAACTGCTTTCCACAGTGGTTGTACCATTTGACATTCCCACCAACAGTGGGTAAGTGTGCCTCTTTCTCCACATCCTTTCCAGCACTTGTCACTCTCTGTTTTATTGATAATGGCCATTCTAGTGGGTGTGAGATGATACCTCATTGTGGTTTTGATTTGCATTTCCCTAATAGCCAGGGAAGTTGAGCATCTTTTCATGTGCCTTTTAGCCATTTGTATTTCTTCTTCTGAGAATTGTCTGTTCATGACTTTTGCCCATTTTGTAACTGGGTTGTTTGTCTTTTTGTTGTTGAGTTTTATATATTCTATATATATTCTAGATACTAGGCCCTTATCTGATACATCGTTTCCAAATATTATCTCCCATTGTGTAGGTTCATTTTACTTTCTTGATGAAGTTCTTTGATGCACAAAAGTGTTTAATTTTGAAGATTTCCATTTATCTAGTTCTTTCTTCAATGCTTGTGCTTTGGGTGTAAGATCTAGGAAACCACCTCTTAGTATAAGATTTATAAGATATTATTTCCCTACATGTTCTTCTAAAAGTTTTATGGTCTTAGATCTAATGTCTAGGCCTTTGATCCATTTTGAGTTAATTTTTGTATAGGGTATGAAATATGGATTCTCTCTCATTCCTTTGCATGTGGATATCCAGTTCTCTAGGTACCATTTTATCGAAGAGACTGTTCTGTCCCAGGTGATTTGGCTTGACTGCCTTATCAAAGATCAACTGTCCACAGATGAGAGGGTCTGTATCTCAACACTCTATTCAATTCCATTTGTCAGTGTATCTATCTTTATGTCAGTACCATGCTGTTTTGACCACTGTAGCTTCATAATATGCCTTAAAATCAGGTAGTGTGAGACCTCCGAATTCATTTTTCTTTCTCAGGATATTTTTAGCTATTTGGGGCATCATGCCCTTCCAGATAAATTTGGTTATTGGTTTTTCTAATTTCTGAAAAGTTAAGTTTTTGGGATTTTAATTGGTATTGCATTGAATCTATAAATCAATTTAGGTAGAACTGACATCTTATTTAGTCTTCCAATCCATGAACACGGTATGCTCTTCCATTTATTTAGGTCTTCTGTGATTTCTTTTAACAATTTCTTGTAGTTTTCTTTGTATAGGTCTTTTGTATCCTTAAATTTGTTCCTAAATATTTTATTCTTTTGGTTGTAATTGTAAATGGAATTTTTTTCTTGATTCCCCCTCAGATTGCTCATTACTAGTGTATAGAAACACTACAGATTTTTGAGTGTTGATCTTGTAATCTGCCACTCTGCTGTATCATTTATTAGCTTTAAAGTTTGCTGTGGATTTTTCAGGGTTTCCAACATATAGTATATCATCAGCAAACAGTGAGAGTTTTACTTCTTCCTTTCCAATTTTGATGCCTTGTATTTCTTTTTCTTATCTAATTGCTGTGGCTAGAACTTCCAACACAATGTTAATTAACATAAACACATCATTTTAAAAGGATGTCATATAAAGAAAAAACATACAGAACAGAAGCAAATGATTTGAAATATTTATAAACCAAAGAATATAAACCACAGAATATATAAAAGAACTCAAAAAAAAATCAGTAAGTAAAGGATCCACTCAGCAGAGAAATGGACAGACAATATGATAAAGCAATTTATGAGAGATCTAAATGATGAATATAAAAATACATTTCACATACAGCATCAATTTTTAAAGTCTTACAGTAAAGAAGAGGAACAGGAGCTAAATTGCTATGCATATAAATTGGTATAAGCTTCTTTAAGAATAATTCACCAGTGTCTACTAAAATCTGAGACTGTGCACATTCTACAACCCAGCAACTCCATTCCTACCATGCAGAGACCATGTCGACAAGGAGATATGGTCAAAAAGTTTTAGGATGGGCCTGCGGGCACTGTGCAATGGAGCTTGTGGCATCAGAGTGCCTGCCATGTCCGCGGAGAGAGGCTGAAGTGACCGAGCTCTGGCCAGAGGCATCAGTACAGCCAAGAAGTTGGTTTTGTTATTCCAGACCACTGTCTGGGCTGTAAGCAAGTGGAAGCTGCAGCCCATCCAGACACCTTTAGCAGTAAAAAGATAAGCCTGAACACATATGTGTGAAAGCTGGTATCCAAACCAGGGTTGTAATGGCCTTTCTTATACTCTAGAATATACAAAGACAAAGGGAGATTCTGATGAAGAAATTTTTCCAGATGGATTCAGAGTTCACTGAAAAGAAAGCACAATGGACACTTTCAGGAATGGAACAGTCATGGTCTATGTAGATGACAAATTATCCAGCGAGTTTCTGTTCAAAGGAACTTGTGGCTGTGGAGAAAGCTTTCATACTTGATACTTGAGAATTGCTCCCTCAGCTGTAAGCTCCAGGAACATTACTAAAGAAATAATGTGACTGACATGTTCTTAAGGTTTATGATGTATGGTTTGCCTAATGTGAAAAATAAAAAGTACTGAATTTTGAAAATGGAAAAAAAATCACAGCATTTTTGAAAATCTGAAATTCCATTAACAGTGAAATGGACACATAAATGTCATCAGCAATGGAAAAAAATGAACTAGAGCTATATATAAGAATATGGTTGAATCTCACAAAAGTAATGAATGAGAAAAGATGAACACAAAAAAAATCAAAAATACAAAAAAATACAAAATAACTACAGGCTATTCTGGGATGTTATTTAACATCTATTTAAAAAAAAAGACCAAATTAAAGATAGTGGTCCTCTCTGGCAGAGGAGGAGGGGAAGATGCAATCTGGTTGCTAAATACAAAGGGCTTCAAATGGATAACGTTTTATTAATTTGGAAAGGGCGTACATGGATGTTTTTTATTTATACCTTTTATATACTATAAAATTTACACTGAACTGTCTATACTCAGAATTAGCATTTGTTTCTTCCTACTGTTTCAGAGTAACATGCTCTAATAGTTCTCAGTTTCATCACAGGCTTTCCAATAAACCCTTTCAATTCACACTGCAAAGAAAATTTAGTACAATTTCTTTTGTTTTGAGGGACAAAAGAGAAACCATCCATATCAATTAATTGTATGTCTAAATTGTATGCCTTAAAATATAAGAATTAAAAGAAAAATCTTAACATAAACATGGTCAATGCTGTACAGGTATATTAAAATTACTTGTCATACCTACTATGAATATTTACATTACAATAATAACTAGGCAGTATTAGAAAGGAATTAAACAATGATGTAACAGAAGATGATATAAAAATTAAAAGCTATAAATGTACTGACAGCACTGAATTATTATGAGGATATTTAGGAAATATTTTGAAATAACAGGTGCCATATTTACATACTGACTTGAACTTACCAATTCCCATAGTCAAAATCAAAGGCAATAGTAATTTCAGTTCCCTTTGGAATATTCTGTATAGAATATATATAAAGATGTATGGTGCCATCTTCAATTTCATGCCTCACCTGTTGGTTAAAAGAATAATTTTATATTTCTATAAATTATTTCCCACTTTAGAAGCATCACATCCTGGAATTTTAAAACTATTCTTTTCAAAGAATTTCATAAACACAACTTGGGAAATATTTCATTAATTACAAGATTTGAAATTATAAATCAGTGGTTATCAACTGTGAAGCAGGGATATCAACCCAAGCTTTTTCAAACTGCATGTTCCTGTCTATTGTCAACCCCACTCCTACAGCTCAATGTAGCATCAAAACATATATTTCAACAATTCTAAGATGCACATTTTTTTCACACTTTAGCATGTCTGGCACTAAGAGTCTTAAAAGTGGTAGTATCTTAGATTTGATGAAATAATGTAAAGGTACAGCTAACACAAATTACTTACTCTATGCCAGACACTGTTTAGGTGCTTTAAATGTGTTAACTCCTTTAATTTCCAAACCACCTTTTACAGATTAAACTGAGGCATAGACATGTCAAGTAAAATAATCTCCCTAGGGTTGCAAGCTAATAAGTCACAGAGTAGACAAATAAATTTAGTAAGCCCGGTTCCAAAACCCATACTCTTAATGCAACATTGTATTACACAATTTAAGAGTATTTTGGCATGTTAAAAAAAGAACATTACTTTATATTCCACACTAAAATGCAATTTTATAAATACCCTGAATTAAAATACAATTTTATAAAATTTTTCAGAGCAGCACACATAAAATTTGCTTTAGCTTTTGTTTTTGCCATCTAACTTTATCAAATCAAATCACGTGGTAGTTTATAAAAGACCTTCCAGGATAAGCAGAAGTCCAATAATTCTACTTACAAGGAACAATACAATTTGTTCAAGGTACAAAGACCTCACAGCCAGTATTACCTGAATTTTTACAATAAAAAGATGCTGAACAGTATAAAATGTATCAATAGTTGAAGTATTTTAGAGTACCTGACTTCTATGCTTAATGATCAGATTTCTACCACCACAGGCCCCCATCCCAGACTCCAAAAGGATTTCTATAAGCTTACCTCCGCATTGGGTGTACAAGAACGCCTGATAAAACGAGCCTCATTCCCAAAAGTTCTTGCATCAACACACATTTCTAGCCCATGAAATTTAGAATAGAATAAAACAAAAGGGTATGGTCTACAAAGAAAGAAATGCATTATAAGCTATTAGCATTTCAATATACCAATCTCCTATTATTCTTCAGAGACAATTGATGAGGAATTTAGGCCGAGAGAGTTTAAGTTACTTCTAAAAAAAGGCTCACAGAAAGTAATGAAGTCAAGATTTGAATACAGGCAGTCTGACTTCAAAACCCACATGTCACCACTAGGCTCATGCTAGTAAGATTTTTACCTGACTCCATAATCTTATCTTAAAGGTGATTAATCAAAAGCGGAGATTCAAATTTACATAGAAATAAAAGGTAGTGGTTGCTGCTTTTATAGAAGGATTCATAGGTGGAAGCCCTTAAAGTCCTTATTTCCTGGTGCATTTAAAAGTTTTTGGCTTACACACCTGTTTAAGATTAAATATGCTATGTAAAAGGGAAGGATTTTTGTATATTTTTCTTATCTTAAGTAAAAAAAGCTATAAACAAGAAATGTTTTTAATAATTCAAGGACATACACTGGGAATGTTACCCCACAGGGATATGAACACACTGCTAGATCTTAGGGAAACAATGGTTATCAAAGGATCCTACCAATCACCACAAAAATTCTAGACCATAGAAATGGCTTCCAATGCCATTCCAGTACCAAGAAAGTGAAAGTCGAAAGTGGTGGCTGTAATATAGGACCAAATCTAAACACTGTGTAATAAAGGGGGCAGGGAGTTTGCCTTCAGTCACAGGTTTAAGCCAATTATGAAGAATTAGCATGAGACCTAGATGGACAGGGTTCTTTATAAATGTCGGATAATCAGAGTTCCTGATGAACACGCCCCATACATTGATGTCAGTGTATTTTTGAAGTAGATTGCTTTAGAATTTTCAGCAAGACAGATGTGAGCGAGAACGAGGAATCTAACACTTTGCTAAGTCATTTTTTATGTTATATATTTTATAGTTCAAATGTAATCATTAGTCATTGTTCAACCACATTATTAAATATTGAAATGATCACTGATGAAAACAAAATACATAGAATCACAGGATTCTAGAAGAATTACCAAAAATTCCATTCTTAACTATATAAAATTAACATGGAAAAATGAATGATATACCTCTTAAAGAAATAGCCATTTGCTTCAAACTGTTCTCTTAGCATAAACTTCCCTCTGTATTCAATGATAAGTGCATCAGGAGGCAAATCTTTTGCAGACTTGAGAATTTTCTTATTCTTTTGTATATGGCTCTAAAATCAAAGCAAATTTTGGGATGAATTAAACCTGGTTGCCTGAAGCTTCTTAAAATATACAATACAAAAAGTTTAAAAAATTTTTTGACAAACCATATATTTACCTCTATGGGAGGTTTGAAGAGCAAATTGTTGGTACTCAAATCTGATTTATTCATTTCTTTTTTGTCATTTCCACTGCCTAATCTCAGAGCTATTCTTTGGGCCTCCCTCTGAACACCCTCGCTATACTGGTTATTATTTGCCTCCTCATATCGGTCCATCCATGCTTTGATTTTTGTCTCCCATCCAAAATTTGAACCATCAGACGAAGGATCAATCTCTGGAGCTGAACCCTAAAGTCACAGCAAGCTCAGCATTAATATCTAAATATAAAGTATTTCTATGCATACATACAAAATAAATGACAATCTATATGAAAAGAAGACCAGAAATTAGCAGCTGACTATACATTTTTATGCCAGATTATCAAACAAATATGAGTTGAAAAACAAAAGGAAGCTAAATTAGAATAGCAAAATTCAAGCTTCAAGATCACTACTGTAGACAAGTAGAGACCAAGAAAACTGTAAATACCCTAAATTTTAGTGTCTATATCAGCTAATGGTTAAAATAAAGACAGCCACTTCTCATTTTACAGACTGCCAAAACACTACTCTATAGCAATAAACCAAGAACTCTTATACACTCACAGTTCTATTTTTCCAAAGTAACCTTGCAATTATTATGTGAGCTACACATGCTGAGTATTAAGGATACATTTATTTTCTGATTCAATACTATAATTTGAACATTTTTATAACCAAAAAAATACTCTGAAATCCTAATTTAGTGTAATTTCAAGATCTACAATCCACTGTCCACAAGATAAATTTCATATCAGATCAAAAGGACTCACGTAATGTGAAAAGACCTAAAATGGTCCCTGGCCTAAATTAATGGGCCATAATGAAGGGGAGCACCAATGTAAGTGCTTACTTCTCCTCTATACCCTCTGTTATAACTTGTAAGATTAGGATGCTAAACGACAGGTAATAAAACATTACAACTTTTCTTCTCAATGTTTCAAAACAAATGAGAATTCTTTTCTCAGTGGAATGCAATTTACTGAAAGGCACCAACCAAACATTTAAAAAGCGCTGAAACCTGGACTACCAAAATGATAATTACTGGCAAACTTATGAGGGAAACCAACTACTGCAGATAACAAAAAGATACAGTTAGCATAAATTTATAATGGATATATGTAAAATTTCAAATTAGTTACATATGCTATTTTATCACTTTATTTCTACAATATTGAGTACTCTGATGACAAAACAAATTTCTCTAAAATGTACATCCTAACAACTGAAATTTAAAAATCATATGTAGATTTCTTAGACACACATATATGTAGTAACACAAATAACATTTATCAAGTCCACCCTCCATATGAGTGGCCAATATTTATTACAAAGTCTATCACTTTCCTTTCTACAAAGAAATATAAACTATAGCAAGTTACTCAACTATTTGATGGGGGTGGCTTATTTTATCAATTGGTATTTGTGCTGGTTTGAAAGGATGTATGTCCCCTAGAAAAACCATGTTTTAGTCCTAATCCCATTTTGTAAAGGCAGCCATTTCTTCTAATCCCTATTCAGCATTGTATGTTTGAAACTGTAATTAGATCATCTCCCTGGAGATGTGATGTAATCAAGAGTGGTTGTTAAACTGGATTAGGTGACGACGTCTCCTCCTATTTGGGTGGTCTTGATAAGTTTTTGAAGTCCTACAGAAAACGAAACATTTTGGAGAACGAAGGAGATTCGGAGCGAGCAGAGAATGCTGCAGCACCACAAAGCAGAGTTCACAAACCAGCGACCTTTTGAGATGAAGAAGGAAAATGCCTCCCGGGGAGCTTCATAAAACTGGAAGCCAGGAGAAGCAGCTAGCAGATGATGCTGTGTCCGCCATGTGCCCTTCCAGATGAGAGAGGAACCTTTACCGTGTTCACCATGTGCCTTTCCAGATGAGAGAGAAACTCTGATTGTGTTCGCCATGTGCCTTCTCACTTGAGAGAGACTCCCTGAACTTCATCGGCCTTCCTGAACCAAGGTATCGTTCCCTGGATGCCTTTGATTGGATATTTCTATAGACTTGTTGTAACTGGGACATTTTCTCGGCCTTAGAACTGTAAACTATCAACTTATTAAATTCCCCTTTTTAAAAGCCATTCTGTTTCTGGTATATTGCATTCTGGCAGCTAGCAAACTAGAACAGTATTCTATGTACATACACATTTTACAGTATAGTGACTAATTGATAAAGAACAGACTTTCAATCAAAAATATGAAATGCTGCTTGTTTAGCCTTATTCCTACTTCATTTTCCTCTGCCTTACTAAATAAATCTATTCAGTTTTAAAATTTGCTTTTCTTTTGACCACCCTTTCCCTCCCTCTACCCCCAAATAAAACCTCTACTGACCTGTTACATCTTTAATACTGTTATATCTTCTGTATATCCTGAATCTTAAAAAACTACTACCGAAGTATTTATTGGAATTGTAATGATTTTAAAGAGATATATTCACATTAAGGAAAAGCTATTTTTTTAAAGATGCACAGGCTTTTTAAAAACTTTTTCCTCATTCACTTCTTTATGTACTAAAGGAAAATATTTTGTTAAGCCTCTATTGAGGTGATTAGATAAACTGGGAAGGAGGAACACTGATACAGGAGTGTCAAGAGCTATAACAGTTTAATCCAAAAATTTTTATTCTGTTTCAGATTCAATAAATCAAAATTTAACATAAGTATAAAATCTCTAACTTTCAAATATAAAAAAAATTTTATGAAACTTTGGACTTGCAGTAAGCTGAGTGACACCATGTATTAACATTCTTGAGAAAAAATTACAAAGCTATTCAAGAGTATTTAATGTACAGCTAATTAGTGGTTTGTTTTCTAGCAATGTGGAATAATTATATACTTTATACTTCAGATATACTGTAACACACTGTCCAGATCCTATTTAATATATGGCAACTTAAGAAAGTTGTTACACTTTACTACCTAACCCAGAAAGCTGTAGTTAACACCATATAGCTGACTTCCGTGACCCACCACAAACCTATCATTTCTGGGAAAGTTGGGGAGCCTTGCTTTCTCTCAACAATTTTTAGCATCTACAAAACTGGACACTTATTCTAATTAATTTGTGCATTGAAAAACAAGGTACAAATGACTAACACATTATGCCCATCTGGTGGTTCTACAGTGATTTTACAGTGTATTTTGACAACTGATTTGACGTAATTACTAGAATCTCAACTATTTGAAAACAGACTTTAAAGTTCCAAATGTGTATCTGCATTTATATGTCTAGTAAATTAAAACCAAATGATTTGGGAGACATGGAACGGAATGATAATTGAAATTCAGGTGACCCAATATAATTAATACCAGGAATTGCTTATACACTTATCCTTTTTCTTTATGTCTGAACAGTGTTAAAAAACTGCAAGACTCCTTTAATAACCCAATTAGATTCTGTATAGTCCTACTTCGGGTTGAGATACTAATAAGCAATGAGTTGATACACAATGAAGAGAGCAAAAAGCAAAGATTGTAGACAAGTAACCACTTAGTAAGTGCTTCAATAAATGACAGTTGATAATAATGACCTGAAATTTAATGTATTTACCTTAACTCTTGAGGATTTCCTAGATCCTTCACGAAAGGCCTAAAATAAACAATGGAATACAGGGTTAGTTTTTTTTTTTAAGTGGACATAATTAATATTTAATAATCTGTTCACTGAAGCTGTTTAGTGAAGTCACATAATAACAAAAAATTTAGAAACAATAAATCAAGAACTAAGGGAATGTTTAAATAAATAAATCCATCTACTAGAATACTACCACTACCCTACTATTAAAAATAGAAAGCAGTTCACAATGTGACAGTGTGATTATGAAAACATTGTGTCTGATGCTCCTTTTATCTACCTTATCAACGGACAAGTAAAATATACGGAATAAAAATAAATAATGGGGGAACAAATGTTAAAATAAATTTAGTAGATTGAAATGCTAGTGATCAATGAAAGGGAGGGGTAAGGGGTATGGTATGTATGAATTTTTTTCTGTTGTCTTTTTATTTTCTTTTTCTGAATTGATGCAAATGTTCTAAGAAATGATCATGATGATGAACATGCAACTATGTGATGATATTGTGAATTACTGACCATATACGTAGAATGGAATGATCATATGTTAAGAATGTTTGTGTTTGTTTGTTGTTATATTTTTTAAAAATTAAAAAATAAAATAAAAAAATAGACTAGATGAAAACATGAAATCATGTCTATGATATGATGTGAAGACAAGAAATTTCCAGATTTCTGTGTGCTCTAATATTACAACCATGGAAAATTTTTATCATAAAAATTGGAAAAATATTAAAAATATTATAGTAATTTTATTGAGACAATGAAACAAGTCTGGAGGTATAAAATGATGTTACTATTAACTTAATTATCTAAGTCATTCCGCAAGTCATATTTGAGCACTTAATGGGGCAAGTACTGAGCACTGTGGTAAACAAAGCTGTATTTACCCAATAAATATTTACAGAGAGCTCACTCATCTGCCATTCCCTGACAGAAGTATTTAGAATTTAATTCCTATCCCCAGCACTCTCTCCCCTGACAAAGTGCAAACCCTGTTTAAAGAAACTAGCAAACATAAACTTAGAATAAGCAATACTGATTCAAATATACTTAGGTACCAAATAGGAAAGAGCAAGATTTTTTCTTTTTTAAAGGCAAGGACCTTCACGTAATAAAGTACAAATAAGAGCTATACAGACCATGGAAAAGGGATATATTTAGATAAATGGACAATACAAAAAGGAATATAATCCAGGTAGTAGAAAGAACTATGAAGGTAGGCATGAAGTATGAAGAAATATGTCACATTCAAGAAAAAACTAATCTATCACACTTTTACCTACTGAAAAGTAGTAGTACATAAGATTGAGTAAAAACTGTAAAATTAGATCACGGAAACCTTATTTAAAAAGTCAGATTTTATAATCCAACTTGAACTCTACCTGTTCCCTGACTATGAAAGAGGAATCCATAAACCATCTGAGAAAAAAAAGGGGCATAGAAACACATTTACAGAAACTCTGAGGGAAAAGGGTAAAATCAGAGAGATCAAAGTGGTCAAATACTACTACAGTACTACAAGGTATTAAAAGTTTAGGCTGAGATTGTAGCAGCAAAAAGAAAAAAAAATTATTTAAAAGAAAGAAAGAAAACTCGGTAGCACTTTTCAGAATAAATCTGGATATGAAGACTAAAGATGACAAAAGATTTTTGAGCTCAGGTAATGTGTAACTGAAAAAAACAGAATTTAAAGGATAGCCAAGTAATAGACAAATTTGATTCAGACAGGAAACACTGAAAGAAAAATGGCAAAAAAAAATAAGTAAATATTTGCTAAAAATGGTTTTATAAATGAAAATAACAAAATCAAGTTTAAAAAATTATTTTCATGTTAAAATTAGAAAATACACCTAAAAACCTTAATTAGCATATGAGCCATACTACATAATTCATGTCTTTTAATCCTTTATTGTAAATTAAGTGTTCATATCAATGTCCTAACCTGCTGTAACACTTAAACCTAATAGTTTTATGAGTATTTTTAAACTGTCATCTGCCAAAAATATTTATTACCTACTAGCTCCATTCACATTTTCAACTATTAACCATAACAACAGGTTGAAAAAAGAAAACTACATCCTCTTGTTATATTTTTTATTATACACCGCCCCCCTAAAAAAATAATTAATTTAATCAAAGAATCAACTAGGTATCTTTCATGTCTAGTTCTTTGATTCTTGCTTCTAAATCCCTATCACTGTTGCACGGGTGGTTCAGTAGTAGAATGCTTGCCTTCCATGCAGGAGACCTGGGTTCGATTACTGTACTATGCACCAAAAAAAAAACAAAACCAAATCCCTATCACCTATTACTGACTTAAAACCAGGGAAAATATTTTCCTTTTTAAAAACACATTAATAAAAACAAACAAACAAAAAAACCACACTAATAATCCGAAATAAATGACACACTCCAAGACCCATATTTAATAATCTGAAAGTCATTCCATCCAGAAAAAAGCAAATTTATGCATTATTGAAATAATAGATTTAAATTAAATCATATGACCAAGAAACAGAAACATACAATAAAACTGTCAAGTAAGTTTTATACAATAAAGAAGGAAGCATAATTTGAATGCAGTAGGCAAAAGGTAAGTCAATACTTATATGTGAGTTCCTAAACTGTAAAATGCACTTAATCTCTCTGTGTAAATAACAATGTATCAGAGATAAGGAAAGCAAGGCAAATTATGATTAAGTACCAAAAGTTCAAGTACCATGATGGGATACTAAGAAAGCAAATTTCATGGAGGAAATAGTACTGAGAAAGGCTTCAAAGTATTGATAGGAATTTAAAAGATAAAAGATGGAAAAGAAAACATTCCAAATGGTGAAGGGAACATATGTCCAGAAAGTATGGGTGGACTCTGGTAATAGTAAATTGACCAGATTGGATAAAATACAGGTAGAAGAGTAAAAGAAAAAGAGGAATATCCATGAAGCCTGCTAGAAAGTCAAGGCTTATTTAAACCAAGGAGGTGAAATAAGAAAAATGAAAAATGTATTTAAAGTACATGCTGCCTATTAAATAAATATATAGCAAGGAATTTATTCCAAAAAAAATTTTTTTTAAGCCTGGATTTTATATGTAGGTATGATTTCATTCTATAATAGCAATATAATCATTATGAGAGTATTTTTTACCTTATATGACAAAAATTTTTATTTGTCATTATAACAAACTTAAAGAAAAACTGGCTTGTAAATATTTTTCTGCATTTGATCCTACAGATAATTTAGCAGATGAAATTTCAGTGAAAAAAATCTGCATGGTAAGAAATTCAAGATTAAAATTATAAATCATTAAATATGATTCACATAGAGAAGAGCAGCTATAAGCAATCATCCACAATCATTAGATATTAATATGCTTCTTTACATGTTCCTAAGTTATTAAAAATTTAGAACCGTTATTTCTGCTTTCTAAAAGAGAAGTCTTTTCCTATTTTATATTAGCTTTTGCATTTCTATGACGAGAGTTGTTAGAACAATGATTTCAAGGCAGTCTGAAAAAGTTTCTTCTCTATTCAAATTAAATGTTTAAAACATTAAAAAATTCAATAAACTGTTTTTTAAAAAATTTTAAAGGCTTTTACTAGAACCTGCCACCTTTTCTAGCTAACATCCATTACTCTCCTGTTTTTTCTATAAAACAACTTTTTTAAAAAACAAAAACTTACTTTTTTACATTTTGAAATGTTTTGTTCTTTCTCCCCACTTTTTTTCCGTCTTTTATCATTAACCTTGGAAACTCTGGAAGCAGTTAAAGTAATTGATGTTGGAGTATGCTGAAATGCAGTATATAATTCCACAGGAACTTCGTCACCACTCTCAGTTGCACTGGTATCACCATCTTCAAAAGCAAAATAAAAATACTTGTACATGTAATACTCTATTTCAAACAAGAGAATAAAAAAGCTTTCCACATGACAAACTATTGGGTCTCCAACTTCCTAAAGAATTAACAACACATTTTTTCACTTCTTCACTCTCCTCACTCATAATAAATGATAAATTTCAATGCAAACTACAAATATTATTTCTCAGTCATTAAACTAGAAAGGATCCAGAATAAATACACTCTGGTGAGCTTGTGGGAAACAGGGACTCTCATATAATGTCAGTGGAAATTCAAAATTCCCTGCAAAGGGGAATTTAGCAATAACTATCAAAATTATAAGTGCACTTACACTTTGTAATCTCATTTTTAGACATCTACCCAAAAATAAAATGGCAAAAGTACAAAAACTCTTCTTGCACTAAGGTTTCACTAATGATATCATTTGTAATAGGAACAACAATTACAAAAATACTGGAAAAAACCCAAATGTCCATCAAAGAAGAAAGGGTGAAATAAACTAAGATTATACAAAACCAGCTGTGTTGGTATCAACAGGTTTTAAGCCAAATTGAAAAGTATGGTGAATGTTAAACTTCTAAATTCTGTTTCTAACAATGGAAGAAATGCTATTTTACATAATAAACTAGTAGGTCACCCAGCACCTTTCTGAAGAACAGACATATTATCCTCTTCCTTTTAAACCCATGGGTTACCTATGTGTAGGAATATTATGGATGATTTTTAAATTTTGTTTACATTTTCTCCTTTAGTTTCCATATTTCCTAAAATAAGTACCTACTAATTCTGTAATAAAAACATTTTAAGTTCTGTATCCAAGATTGTAAGTTATATTACTACCAAGATTAATCAGTAAAGCTTTTACTCTAACTAGGAAATACAGGCTACTTATTCTCTCAATGATGCTAATCTTAATTTAGCATTGATCCTGTTTACCCACCTGACATATTTTCCCTTTTCCGGCGTTGTAGTAGCACTGCCCTCTCTTTATCCAAATTCCTACATTAAAATATTAATGTGATTATTTAGCTCATGAATTTAGATATAAATCAGACCTGTTTTAAATGTGGTAAACTTGACAATATCTTTAAATTTCTTAATGAAAAACCAACAGCATAAAACATATACACAGTTTTTTGCCTTATAGTATAAGACAGTTAGAAGTAGATGCCAGTAAAGTGACTCCTTTTCACTCTATTAAGACAATAATTTTTTACTCAGGTAACAGATTTTTTTCCCAAATAGAGTATTTAAAGCAAAAAAGCCTGAAATAAAACCTATAATAATGTGAACAATGTAATTAAAATTGCAACTTAAATTTCCCGACACAAATGTATGATACTGAATTAGAAACTAGGGCATTACTAACATCAGCCTAAAATTATTTCTACTTTTGAAATAAATGCTAAACATTTAGCAATTAAATGAAATAGTTCATAAACCTCCTCCAATTCTTTCTATGAACTAGACTATTCATAGTAATTTTTTACTTTTTTTTTTTTTGTATGCTGTATGATTGGGTCACATTTCATTATTTTTCCATGTGAGTATCCCACTACTGCAGCACCATCTGTTGAATTTTTGTTTGTTTGTTTTGCTTGTTTGTTTTGGGAAGTGCATGGGCAGAGAATCAAATCTGGGTCTCCCACATGGCAGGCGAGAATTCTACCACTGGACTACCCTTGTACCCCCT
Organism: Myrmecophaga tridactyla; assembly: GCA_004026745.1. Taxonomy (NCBI): domain Eukaryota; kingdom Metazoa; phylum Chordata; class Mammalia; order Pilosa; family Myrmecophagidae; genus Myrmecophaga; species Myrmecophaga tridactyla. The sequence goes on from PVIY010010256.1 coordinate 51,280, forward strand.
ACTTTCTTTTTGGCAACATTTTCATAATATAAACTTAATAGTCTAGGGGCCAAACAATACTAGATATTATTCCTAGGTGGGAGAATAAGACCTCTACACTAAAATTTCCACTATAACTCAGTGACAGAGTTGCCTTAATATCTAGTAGGACAGGTAACCATCCTAGCATCACAGATAAAATATCCTAGTTTTTGCAGAATGATATTTCTTGACTGACTTTCCTTCCCAATACTTAGTTTTTAGCCATCTCTTATGAGATCATCAAAAGAAACCCCCAAAAATAAAATGCTATCTGGTAAGAGGCTAATAATTATTATAAAGTAAAACAAAACCACTCATAATAGAAATCAAAGTATAATCTCCCTAAAATTCCAATTTCTTACATAATTAAAATGGCAAGACAAAGTCCAACAAACACTAGTATGAGGCTTGGGAAAATAAGACAGATTCACCCTTATTAGAGGAATCCAAAATTGTATAGCTCCTTCTGAAAAGGAATTTGTAAAATCTGGCAAAATTACAAATGCTTTACCATTTAACTGAACAATCCCACTACTATTCGCAATAACAAGAGATTAGAAACAACTCAGTTAAATAAACTACAGTTCATCAAAAAGATGGGAGTATCTTCAAGCTGTAGAAAGCAATGTAGCATATCTCTATTAACTACTAGGAAGTGATCATCAGCATCTTTTTCTTTTTTTAACTTTAAATTGTAATAACATATATACAGCTCAAAATTTCTCATTTTAATCATTTTCAGATGTATAGCATAGTGCTATTAATAACATTCAAAATATTGTGCTACCATTATCAAAATCCATTACCCAATTTTCTCATCAACTTAAACAGAAACTCTGTATCCATTAAGCAATAACTCCCCATTTCCCTATCCTCTCACATGTCCCTGGTAAACTGTAATCTACTGTCTCTATAAAATTTGCTAATTCTAGGTATTTCATAAGTAAGATCATATAATAGTTGTCTTTTTGTGTCTGGCTAATTTCACTCAACATGATGTCATCAAGGTTCATTCATAGTGCTGAAGCATGTATCTGAGATTTCATTCCATTTTATGGCTGAATAATATTCCACTGCAGTATATTACTACATTTTGTTTATCCATTCACCTGTTGATAGATACTTGGGTTTCTTCCACCTTTGGGCTACTGTGAATAATGCTGTTATAAACACTGGTGTAGAAATATCTGCTCAAGTCTCAGATTTCAGTTATTTTAGATATATACCTAGAAGTGGAATCCTGGGATCATGTGATATAGTGGAAACAGCCCAAAGGTCCCTTTAACAGGTGAATGGTTAATAAAACTATTGACTGCTGATAATGGTTGAAGCAGGATGGTGGAAATATACAGGTTCATTATAATTTACTTTTATACGGATTTGAGATGTCCATCATATAAAGATAAAAAAGGGGGTGGGGTTGGGCACATATAGCAAGATACTCATGAGGGATGATAGTATGGATCTAACAAATTCTGCAAGGGCATATTGTTCTAGTAATTCTTTAACATGGTGTATTCCAGTGAAAAGAGATGCCATCAATTAGAAGATACACTATTTTTTATGCATCATTAATGAGGTTAAAAACCCTTCTAAGAAATTATGACACATTATTAATAGAAAGATTCCTCCTGATTTTAAAGATGTCAATATAAAAGTAGTAATAAACATTAACATAAAAATGAAAAAAATGTACCTTAGAATCACTGAAATGAAGTAATTCATCAATTCCTTAATCCAGAATTTATAAGTAAACTTCTGTTAATTAAAGATTACCTCGGTAAAATTACCAGCAACTTACCTAGGTTGACAACGTTCACATAGATATGTATCAGGAATATGCTGCCTGTCAATCCCCATGCAGTCAATATGCTGCCAAACACTTAAAAAAGAAAAAAAAAGCAGAACATATAAAACATTACTGAAATCATCCTCAAACTGAGATGTGGTATTACATTTTAACTACAAGTGCTCACTTTGAGTTTACAACTCTAAAACTCTAAAAGGGTCTGTAAGGAATTCATAAATAGATGACCTCAGGTAGATAAAACTTAAAAAGATGTAAAAATAGGAGAAATACAGAATATTATATATAAATCAATTTTAAAATGTAAAAGGTATAGGTTACAAATATTAGAAATCATAAAGTGGAAGAAATGTCCACACTGCTTGAAGTTAGAAAAAACACCCTGGAAAATAATGGACTTTAACAGAATTTGTTTGGGAAATTAAGAATAAAAGACATCATTGTAACAATGTTTTCTCAATTAGACAGATAGGATAAACAAAAGTCAGCAGACAGTTAATATATATGAGGAGGAATGCTCATTTTGAGAAACAGAGAAGAGTTAGATTGGATAAATAAAGTACAGTCAATTTATACAGGACTTTTAATGCCAGGATGTGTGTAGATTTCCTCTAACCAGTAACAGGTAACAGCTGAGATGCTCTCGTGGTATATACTATTAATTCAAAGAAGTCAAGAAACTGGAGACAGACCAACTAAGAAGCTTTTCCAACATTCCAGACCTGAGTTAATGAAGGACAGAACTAGAACAAAGGCAGAAAAAATGAAGTTAAAGAATCCAAGAGGCATTCCATGAGGACAGATATTAAATCTATTCTGTCTTCTAATATCCTTTTTAATGGAATACATGGACTAGCTTAAAGCAAACTTAGTATTTTAATATTGTGTTATATTGCCAAGATTTTCGCTTGTCTGAAGTCAATATACAAGCCTGTTTCCAAGACAGTCTTGGCTTTTCTTCACATAATAATTAGCCATTTTTAATACATAACAAAGCATACTGAAGTTATAGGGCTTTTCACTTCTTAACTAAAAACTTTGCAGTTAGGAATCTACTGAAGTAATCCAGAAATTTAACAACAAAGAACAAAATATTAATACTAAGATAGTTGAAAAAGTAGAAAGAGGTAAATCTTAGAAAGTTTGGGGCAAGAAATGGTAGATGTGGAGAGTAATGGAATAAATGTCAAAGTGTAAAAGAACAGCAATGCAACTGATAAGAAAGGTTAGAATAACAAATTAGTTAAATCTGTGGGGAAAGTAATAATATCACATAGACAACAGAAGAAACAGAGCTGGAAAATGAATAAATAATCAGCTGTAAGTGTCACATTTGAAAGAGATAAATATGGACAGAAGGAACTTGAAAACACAAAGATAATATAAACAAAAGAGTAGAGGAAAAAAAAATTAAGCCTTGAGAATACTACAGTTTAAGCACAGAAAACTAGAAGGATAACAGCATAACAAAGAGGGTAGTCGCTAAGAAGCAAATACTGTGAATAATCCACAAATGGTGAAATGGTTCCTCAAAAATTTGTAGCTGGTTTTAAAATCCTAAAGACTGGGTAGTTCAGTGGTAGAATGCTCACCTTCCATGCAGGAGACCCGGGTTCGATTCCCCACCCATGTACCCTGTCCCCCCACCAAAAAAAATCCTAAAGACTATTTTATAATTCTCAAAAAGAGATAATTCTGTATTATACTTAGATCACTGTAATTAAATAAAAAGTATTATTTAGAATATGTATTACAATAAAATACTACCAAATGGCACATAATTTATGATTTATGGTATATAATTTAAGGTATATAATTTATTATCTTATATAAACTGATTTCCAATTACTCAATTAACAATGGAAATTTCTAGTAAGCTCTAAGGTAGTATTTATTCCCACAGGAGTCTTTTTCTAGAAGCAAAATAGACTGCATCAACAGTAATTAGAGACGTCCCACTTAAAAATACATTTAAGTAATTTTAATGACCTTCCCAACATTAAAATAGCTCAAAGAAAGCTATTTTTAAAAAGACTGGTTACAATATCAATTGACAATTTCTAATAAGTAGCTAATTGAAAAATGAAGCAAAGGTGTCACAAGTTTTTTTTTAGTTTTTAAGTTTACCTTCTGAGTAAATTTACTCGTTACAATAACGAGATGTGTCATGGTAATGAGGATTTTTCATTTGAACAGCTGTCACATTTTTATTAAAATAACCTCAAAGCATTAATATTATAACTATCTGTAAGAAGAACATCAAATTTCACATTTCATTCAACACTACTTGCCTCCCCCATTTTTTGGCAAAGCTAAATCTACTCTTTAAAATATAAACCTACCTCCATTTTTATATCGATAATATCCAACCCCTAATCTCCAATAAACAGGAATAATATTAGAAATAATGCAAAGTAATTTGGTTTTAGGACACACTTTAATACTCACATTTAGATATGGGTATATGCCATAAGCAATGCTGTAACGACCAAACCCAGGATTCTGTAAAACTTCCAAACTTTCTTGTACTCAATGTATAGCAGATACTCCCTGCTCCCCACTCTGTGCAGGGAATGGACTCAGTAATTTTCAAGCTGAAATCCTACTGTTCCCTTTCCATCCTCCCCAACTCCCTCCCACATATACACACAAAAATAATAAAATACAAATAAAAAGAAAGATAGGAAAAAGAAAGCAAAACCCCACTTTCTGTCCCAACCACACCTTCTCTAGGGGAAGAGGCCTTTCTTGGTGGTTGAACCAGGGTTGGGGGAGGGGAGACTGTGGTTCTGGTACAAGGAGACTCCAGAGTGCTGCAAGGTTCAAGTCAAAAGGAGGTCAGAGAGTCAGGTCAAACAAACATCAATCAAAATGTATAATACCCCCAAACTGGAAAATCACAGTTGATTCTCACAGCACAATTCATCAAGTAAATACACAGGACTCAATTCTCCTCTCTTTTCCATCCTGTCTACTATTACATATACTTGTATTACTACTGTACTAAGTGAAAAGAGAGGCTGATCTTGCAAAAATAAAGTCCAGAACTGATATCCTATAACTCAATTAACAAAGGAGATTTGTAGTAAACTGTAAGGTAGCTTTTATCTCCACAGGAGCTTTTTCTAGGAGTAAAATAGAATGCATCAATAATAACAAATATCTTACTTAAAAAAAGTATTCATTAATTTTTACATGATTTTACTGATCCTTTCCAACATTAACCATCAAAAGTTAGCACCATCCAAGAAAAATAAACTAACGGTGTGAAATATTTTACCTGCATTTGTCACAACAGATCATGTATCCATCATCATGTGTAAAACCACAAATGCACCTGGTTACATCAGTACCATAACTGCCATCCTCAGATGTGCTGATTGTAGTAGCACTGGAAGTTTCATCAAAATTAGGAGTGGTAAATATGCCTACTTCATTTTTGCTAATAAGAACTGATGGAGGAGGGGAAGCCGGAGGTGTTGGAGGAGGACGAGCACCATAATTATGGTCCTGGATAATTGAACATAAATACAACAAAATATTATTTAATTTAAGCAATATGAACTGAGCAACTTAAATTCAACCCTTAATGAGGATACTGAGATATGAAATTGGTCCATTTCTTCCTTAATACCTTTGAAAATGTGTGAAGCCAGATATAAAGCGTAGTAGTAAGTGAAGGTCTATCTACAACCTTGGTCATCTTTACATCACCAACTCCACCCCCCCAAAAAAGAGAAGAAAACTTCAAACTGCTATAGCCACATATTTCCACCTTCAAGATGAGAACTGATACAAAATGTGAGAATTGAGATTTTAAAACTTGAGGAATATAGAGGCTAAGGATAACCAAAAAACAAACAAACAAACAAAAAAAAACAGTAACAACAAAGGATATTATTGCTATAAAGTACCTTCTTACATATAATGTGGGATTTTTTTTTTAACTGGCAATTTTTATTCCGGTCCAAATGTGAAAAATCTCTCATTATAATCTGTCATAATTGTACCTCCATTATATCACAGATATATCTAGTTCTGTATTCAAAGATAACTGTGTCTGAATCTAAGCTCTGTCTCTTACTACCTAACTATGCAAAGTGAAGCAAGTTTCATTTTCTAAGCTATGAAAAGGGGATAACTTTACCTATCTCATGAGGTTGCTTTGATAATTAAATGAGATAATATATGTAAAAATGATCAGCATGGAGCCTAGAAAATAATAAGCACTCAATAAATGGCAACTATATAACTCAGAATTTATAGCACATAGGACAATACAAATCTACCTACAGTCTTCCTACAGAGTGAGAAGGTAAAGAATTCTAACACAAACCATCAATAGCATAAACTGCAAAATAATAATAATTAAACTTCTAGGTAGTTTGGTTTATAGAATTTTAATCCCTTGAATAAGAAGAATATAGTTAGATTAATGAAAATTAAACTATGAAAGATTAAATTGTTTAGGTAGTATGAAACAATTGTGCTTTTAAAGTATACAGTTTTAAGCAAAATATCATACACACCTACTCTAAACTTCTAGATCTTAAAAATAAAACTCTTTCAGAGAAATGTTTAACACTTACCGCATAGGGCAAACCAATGTAACTGTGTGAATGATGCGAGCTGCTGGTATATAACTGGTGGGGATAACTGTTGGATTTCTCAACTACCACAGGGCTAGCTTCTACAGATTCTGGTCTGAGGGGAAAAAAGTTGCATCAAAGAGAATTTTACTCATTTGTTTCTTTTAATTAATTAAAAATTATAAGTACTTATACTAAAATAAGTGGCTATACAAAATACAATGTCTTTTTATAATACATGAAACTCAATGGATGGGATTATATTTGATCTAGATTCTATGTCGTAACAAAACTTATCTTTAAATAAGTAAAATAAATGTCCCAACCCAAGTTCAAATACAGTGTTTCCCTAGCATAAAAAAATTATTACAGGTCAAACATTATTTAATATACCCAGTAGAAAAAAAAAAGACAGAGCGGGCCATGGTGGCTCAGCAGGCAGAGATCTCGCCTGCCATGCTGGAGACCAGGGTTTGATTCCTGGTGCCTGCCCATGCAAAAAAAGGAAAAAGAAAGAAAGAAAATATATACCCAGTGGAACTATGCAGCAGTGTGGAGAAAAGAGGCAGAAATAATTTAGACATAATCAAAGGCACACAGAATGTACATGGTCTCCAACCGGAATATAACATATCATGCATTTCAATGATCAAAAGTTTATGTGTTATTGTACCAAGTGGGAGACAATTATATATCACAGGGCCTTGGAAATGTTGGTAAAGTAAAAGCATAGGAAACCTCACAATGAACCAACGCTTATACCTGAAAAAACATAAGTAGCAATCTGTGGCAGAGTGAGATCAGCAGTTATTGCCTAGTAAGGGTTAAATGATGGTAACTTGACAAACTACCAATTCAACTGGCAGTAACAACTCACCCACTGTGGCTGACTTGTAAGTTGCCTGGCCTAGCATTTTACATGCATCACTTTCCCACTTCTTTACTAATACAACCCTCCTGAGCCCTACTCTAGCTAATTCCTATTGATTAATGTAGTAGTGAGCCTACTTTTGAGACCAATTCACACTAAAATTAATCTCTCCCTTGCACAAATAAGATGATTTGTTCCTGTGCCTTTATTCTTAATATAGCCACTACTTGAAATGATTATATTCATGATACCCCTCATCCTACCATTTATCCAAAAGTGTCCCTTAGAACTTAGTACTATTTGCACTATTAAAGGTTTAAGATTTCTTAAAGCACTATTCAAGATTTAAGATTTTTTAATATACTCCACCATAAGACAAGCACCACAGAAAAAAATTTCTAGTCAACTGCTTCTTGATTTACTTGTCTCCCGCACTCCACCTCCATCCATTCCCTGCACAAAGTCAATTTAATTCTAATGACCGCCATGGGACCCAATGAGCCAGAATTAGCAGAGGGAGGAAGTGCAAACTAAAGTCCCAAATGGTTCAAAAGGAAAAATGTTTTGAATATTGTGAAAATAAATTCTTTCCAAATGTCCATGCTGTTATATTAATAATTCACTTTTTCACTCCTTCAAAAGAAAAGTGCTTCTTAATTTCAAAATTAATACATGATCTGTTTTAATATAACCCCCTGTAAGTTATGTCTCCCATTTGACAGAACTCCTGAAGTCAGGAAATGTCTTACTCATTTCTTCTTTTCCCATTTAAGAGTTACCTGTGTAAGGGTCAGTGAATGAATAAGTGAGATCTAGGGAAAATTTAGGTGTGAAAGCATGTGCTTATATGCCAGCATGTTCACCCATCTGAGGGATTCGCTTAATTATAAGAGAACTGTCCCTCTGTTAAAATAGAAATGTTTTCTGATTGAAAACAGAAGCCACAAAAAACGTATCAAAAATGTGCTAGAAGTAGAACAAAATGTGTCTGGATCTAAAATGATTAAAGAAACAACTATGTACTCACACACAAAAAAGTAATACATGCTCACTGCATAAAATTCAAACAGAAATCTTTTACATAAGTAAAAGACCATGTCTCCATCCTACTTTCAGACATACTCAATGTCAAGACTGATGCATATCTCTTTCTAGATTTTCCTATGCACAAATATATAAAGTTTTTTTAAATGGGAATATACTATATTTACTTTTATAATTTGTTCATTCCATCTTTCAGGGTCCACACCTATCTACTTAATTCTTGGAAACAGTTGCTTATTATGTAAATGTACCATAACTTATTAATAATTTCCCTTCTGGTATGTATGTAAATTGTTTCCATCTTCCAGTATTAAAAATATCACTGCAGTTGTACATTTTCGCCATCTGCAAACAGAGTATTTCTATAACATGGATTCCTAGAAGTAGAAACTGAACAAAAGGATAAATGCACATAAAACTGATAAATAGCCAGACTGTGATCGTCAATTTACAAGAATGATTTCTTTAAAATTCTTTAAAACCAAACCAAAGTAGAAAGATTTACTTTAAAGATTTATATTAAACTCTTAATACTCAATAAAATGTCACTTTATTGAAAAGTATGGCCAAATCTTTAGATATTTCAGAACAGCTGATGATTAATAAAGAAAAGATAAAAATTGCAGTGCAAATACAGATTAGTTCAAGCATGTTACACAAATCACGAATGCTTTGAATAACCTCACCATTCAAATTCAAGCACCAATACTGACAAACAAGAAATGTATGAAAAGAAAAAATATCTGATCAAGATCCTTATCTTTAATGCCTGTATTTATTTGAAAGTAAATTTATAAAAAATACCAAAAGTCAAACATCCTTTGATCCAGTAACTCCATTGTGGGATATTTAGCCTGAAGAAGTAATTTCCCACTGAAGACAGAACTGCAGAATTGAGATGCTGATTATATTATTCATAAAAACTACATATAAAAGCATAAAAATTTAAATGTCAAATCAATAGAAAATGATTTATTAAATCCAAGCAAATATACTATAATTACATATGGACAAAGGCTGCACAAGAACTCAGAGTAACAAAAATTGCTATATTAGGGTAATGGGTATATAGGTGTTTTCCTCTAAAATCTCCTGGAACATTATCATAAAGTTTTAATAAACTTTTAATGTCATGATTAAAGAGATAATATGCTATAATAAATTTTTTTCTAAATAGTTGCTACAGCATTCTCTTTAGCCAATTAATATGCATTCACATAAATACCTAGATAATATATAGGTAAAACATTTATCACCAATTCATTAGCCACCAAAGAAGAATGAGATAAATTGGACTTAATCAAAATTAAATTTTTTTTGTGCAAAGCATATTACCAGGAAAGTGGAAAGATGATTTACAGAATGGGAAAGAACAATGTTTGGAAAACATATCTGATAAGGATTTACTATCCAAAAATACATAAAGAAATCCCACAACTCAACAACAAAAAGACAAACAATCCAATTAGAAAATGGGGAAAGGACTTGAATCGACATTCCTCCAAAGAAGATACAGAAATGGGCAAGAAGTACATGGAAAGATATTCAACATCATTAGCCATTAGGAAAATGCAAATCAAAACCACAATGAAGTACCACCTCACACCCACAAGAATGGCTATTATTTAAAAAAAAAAGGAAAATAACAAGTATGGATGAGGATGTGGAGAAATGGGAGGCCTTCTACGTTGTTACTGGGAATATAAAATGGAAAATAGTTTGAGGGTTCTTCAAAAAGTTACATATAAAACTACCATATGGGAACTTCCCATCACTTCAACCCAAAAAAATTAAAAGCAGGTACTTGAACAGATAGGTATTTGAACATTAATGTTATTAGCAGCATTAATAACAATAGCCATAAATGTGGAAGCAACTCAAGTGCCCATCAAGTGATGAATGGATACACAAAATGTAATATCTAAATACAATGGACTATTACTCAGGCTTAAAAAGGAATGAAATCCTGATACACGCAACAAAATGGATGAACCGTGAAGATGTCATGTTGAATGAAATAAGGCATACACAAAATGACAGATATTGTATGATTCCATTTACATGAAATCACTAGAACATGCAAATTCACAGAAACAGAAAGCAGAGTACAGGTTACCAAGGCCAAAGGGGAAGGGAAGTGAGGAATTAAAACATAATAGGGTGCAGGGTTTCTGTTTGGGGTATTAAAAAGTTATAATAATGAATGGTGATGATGGTAGCACCACACTGTAAATGCGATTAATGCCACAGAATTATACGCTCAGTTAGGCGTGGTTGAGATGGGAAATTTCATGTTGTACATGTTACCACAACTGGAGAAGAAAAAACAAAGGGAATGACTAAAGAAAACAATTTAACAATTAAATGCACAATTTAACAATTAAATGCACTACATGATCCTGAAATAGATCTAATAATGAAGAAGAAAATGTCCAATGGACATTATTAGGAAACTGAAAAATTTGGAATATAGACTGTATGCTTTATGTCAATTTTAAATTTCTTGAACTTGATAACTGTACTTAATGTGGTCACATAAGTGAATTATATTTTTTCTTAGGAATATACATGGGAGTATTAATTGGTAAAGAAGTACAATGTATGGTACCTACTCTCATATTTAGAAGATGGATAGATGGGTGGATAGATAGAATAATATGGCAAATGCAGCTAAATGTTAATAGTTCCTGGATCTGGGATCTGTATGGGGTATAAGTTGGAGTTCTCTGTATGGATTTTATAGATTTTTTGAAAAATATTTTTATTGAGAAATCTTCACATACATACAGTCCATACAGGGTGTTCAATCAGTGGCTCACAGTATCATCACACAGTTATGTATGCATCACCATGATCATTTTTAGAACATCTGCATCACCCCAGAAAAAGAAAGAATTAAAAAACTCATAAATCCCATATCCCTTACCCCTCCCTCTTAATGACCACCAGCATTTCAATCTACCCAATGATTATATGGATACTTTATTTGAATATGCCTATGATTGATCTAAGATATCCATTTTGTGTAGTTCTAAACGTATTTTTGTTTTCTCAAGTTAAAAAAATAAAATTAAAAAAAATATGGACCATATCATCCTTTACCTTGTATTCTTATTTACCTTAGTCCTATGCAGATCAGTTTCATTCATATCTCTAATCAAAGTCTGATCACTTTTATACTTTTTAAACAGTTCCTTTAAGGGATAATGCTGACTTTCACCGCTTAAGCTCTAACTCAGTGTCTGAAGAGTTACATAAATATCCAAAGTTTCTGGGAATGACAAGGTTGTATACAAACAGCTCAGTATCTCAGAATTTAGAAATAACAGTTACAACTACTGAATATATGTGACTGCAGTATGAACTTACAATCTAGGAACCTTTACAATATGCCCTAACCCGATAAATCATGCTCTCAACTTCAATTCACCAAATTTGTACATTAAGTTAGTACATATGAGTGAGCCATGATAATATCGTGTCCTTTTGTTTCTGCCATTTTATTCAACACACAGTCCTGAAGGTTCATTCACCTAGTTGCATGCCTCACCACTTCATTCTTTCTCGCAGTAACTCAGTAGTTTGAGTTTGGTAAGTTGCCCCTTCCTTCCATACCCTTAGGCCACCTTCATCCATTTTGAATCATGAACACTACCCCCATAAACACCAGTGTGCATATGTTCATTCCTGTCCCCACGCTCAGTACCTCCAGGTATATACCAAGCAATGGGGTTGCAGGATCATATGGCAACCCCACCCCTAGCCTCCTATGGAACCACCACACTGCCCTCCATAAGGCTGTACCTTTCAGCTTCCCTACCAGCAGTGAAAAGGATCTCTTGCTCCACATTTTCTCCAGCATTTGTTTCTCTCTCTTCATTTTTTAAACAGTTTTATTCGCACATCATACAAGCCAACCTAAGTAAATAGAAATGCCTTTGCCACTATAATCTATATGAAGATATTTCCTTTTCTTCTGCAAAAAATCCATACCCCTCTCACATACCTTACACCCCCACCCCCGCTTGTTGACCTTTAGTTTTGGCATAATGCCTTTGTTACATGCAGTGGAAGCATATTACAATGTTACTGTTGACTATAAACCCCAGCTTGCATTGACTGTACTTTTTCCATATACCATCCATTTTCAACACCTTGCAATGCTGCCATTCATTTGTTCTCCCTCATGTAAAAATGTGTTTTATATTTGTACATTTAATCAACATCACTGTCCACTCTAGGCATTCCTAATTTATACCATCTCAGTCTTTATCGTCTATCTTTCCTTCTGGTTTCATAAGTACCCCCAGCTCTTCTCCCTCAATCATACTCACATTCAGCTTCAATCAGTATACTTATATTACTGTGCTACTATCAGGTAGTATTGTGCTATCCATTTCTGAATTTTTACAATCAGTCCTGATGCACAATCTGTATTCCTTCAGCACCAAATGCCCAATCTCTACACTATTTCTATCTCCTGATAACCTGTGTTCTTAACTTTAACTCTCAAAGCTCACTCATTAATGTTAGTTCATATTTGGATTTTATATCCAAATTGGATTTAGCACAAAATCTGATACAATGCATTTGACTTTTAACAATGTATTATATTTTAACACAAAATCTGATACAATGCATTAGACTTATTCACACAATCTAATATTCCATTGAATCAAGATGTGAGCTTCCTGGAAAGAAGTGACAGTATTCAAAACCTTTCAAGGAATACTTATTGTTCTTCATTTATCTCTAAAGGTTCTCCCTAATTTTCATGTTTTAATGTCCAGCTAAGAACCTATCCATATAGATGGGTTCACTCATATCTCCACTGAACTATCATGGGTCCAGATACATAGGTCCTAACAATATTAGACCATCTTTATAAAACAGCCCCCTAAGACCTTGACTGTCTTTCTTCAGACCCAGTTATTTCTTCAGTAAGATGTGGCAGGCAACATTAGTGACAGACTCCTCCATCATGAAAAAGTTAGAATGGCTATAGCCCAAACAACCTAAAGAGAGGGACAGAAAGATCAAAGGTGATGGTGGAGTTATGCAGAGAAAACAGGATATAACAAATGAATACGGTTGCTGAATCATTAAACTGATATCTTTTTTAGTCTCTAGTATCTTAGAGCAGCTAGAAGTAAAAACCTAAAATTGTGGAATTGTAATCCATGTCAAACTCTGAAATATGTTCTATAACCAACTGTGGTGCTATGCTCTGAAATCTATTTTTTTTTTTGGTATATATGTTATTTTTCACAAAAAAGAAAGAAAAAAGTTGACTGTGGTGATAAAAAAAAAAAAAAAGCCTTCTAGCCTCCTATATTCTGGAGCAGCTAGAAAGGAAAAATCTGAGAGGATCATTGGTAGGCCATGACAAACTCTGGGATCTATCCTATAACTACCTGTTGAAGAGTGCTTTGAAAACTTGCTTTTTTATTTCTTTGCTTTGTATATACATAATACTGTACAATAAAAAAGTCACCAAGTTTTTGCTTGGCTCCAAGAGGCATCAAGAAAGATGGCATGAGACTTAGCGCTTATCATCACTGTACCCCAGAGTGTGCTTGTCAGAGAGATACTCTGCCAAGCCAGAATCTTTTCCTACCATTTTCAGTCTTTTTCTTTACCAGTTACTGCAGTTTTTAACTGTTTTCTGGTAATCTGAGGAAAATGGCTCTGCCAGCCTTTACTAATTGTTTAAAGATTCTGTCAACACAGCAGTGCATCCATGTTCGGTTTACCTTCACCTTTTCTATAAGTTGTATCAATATCCCCCAAGTTCTTTCACTTGTACCATTCCTTCAAATAAAATAATTTGGTATCAGCTCCCTCCCCACAAAAAAAAAAGGTAGGAAAAGTTCCTAGAGCCCTTGATGATCCCTCCTTTAGTCTCCTCCCCTGCTCAGTGTGGAGCCAGCCTGCACTCTCAGTATGGGTCGCTAGCCCCACTCTGGAAGAAGAGAGTAACCCCTTATACCCATAGGTCTATGTAAGTCTGTGCCAATCTATCTGGTGGTATCCTGAGGAACTGAACCAGGAAATTGTATCTGGCTCTCTTCCGCAGAACTTGCTCTGCCCACAGAAGCAGTTTGTAAACACCTAAATCAGTGCAAGAAACAATCAAATCAAAGTGGCCTGAGGCAAGGATTATTGGCTTTAAAGGGTGAGGGGGATCTATTTCAAAGGCAGAGAAGAGGACATTCAGATCCCTGTAAACAGGTTAATTCCTAAGGTCACAAGTGCCTACCTAGAAAAGGATGCATGGTTAGAAAAGACAGAAAACCCTGTGCTTTTGTGTCTGGCTGATCTTCTTGGTAGGAGGACTAAGCTCAAAGGAGAGCGCCAGACTAATTGCAGAGATTATGAAAGGTACTTTTTGCCTTGGTTTGTTTTTGTTAGCTCCTGGCACTCAAGGAAATGTGTCATATCACTAGCTGGATACAAACTTAAGAACAGCTCAGGGAAAAATGCTACAGCTAACACATTAAAATATACAGTGTGCAACAAAAGATTTCAAGACAAACAACGAAATAAGAAATGATGGCTGGTCCAAAGAAACAAAATAAAACATCAGAAACCATCAACAAAGACCAGACTTTGGACATACCAAAGACTTTAAAATTACAGCAATCCTAACACTGCTGGAAGAGGATCCCACCATTTATACTACTTCATCCAGAGCGTTATTTCTTCACTTTGTTTCCATCCATGATATCTCCCCATTATTTTTAGAATTTTTATTTTATTCTTAGAATTTTTTCTAAATCTTTGGTGGATTTACCTTAGTCAAAGACACATAAAAACTATAATTGAACAGACAGTTCTATACTGATGCTCCCTACAGTTTAAGAAACCTTGCTAGACCCAAGATAGGATAAAAAGATATGCAGAATATAAATTTCTCAGAGTTTCTGATTCTGGGGAAAAGGGTAGCAAATAGGAAAAGGTACATAAAAACTACCATATAAGACAAAAAAAATAAGGTAAATGCCCTAAGAAAAGTATGGGTAAAAATATGTAACAAATCCCTTTATTCAATAACTTCGTAGTTCTGTTCTGTTAAAAACAATGAGCTCATTCGTCAACTGTGTTGCCAGGCCCATTAATAAAAATGAGCACTGATTGTTAAATTAATTGCATCTGGACTAGCAGAATCATGATGAGGATGCCATAAGTTTGAACTACCCTAAAATGCTATAATTCCTAAAACTGTTATGTCCTTTGGAGAGAACCAGAAAGCTGTGCCTATAGAATTGTTGACAAGGAATACTGGCTTCCGAGACGCATGAGTCTTGTAAGTGAAGGAAGCTCTCATATCCACCCAATGTGGATCTTGTCTCTGCAGGGGAGTGGTCAGTCACCTGAGAAACCAAAGAAAATAGTTCTGAATGGCTGATTGTACAACTACATGGACTGCTACATGTCTCCCCACACAAGAACATCTGATACTAACCTCTGGAAAACTGTGACTCCTGTTCTATATCCTGTGTAAACTGGTGCCATGTATGACCTATGATATGATAGTCTTGTGAGTCTAAATGTTTAGTTGAATCTAAAAAGGTCTCATAGGAGTTGCAAATGTTCAAAGTTCTAGGCTTTAGAATCCAGGGGCAGAAATAGGTAGACTAGACAGAAAACAGTATTCTAGACAGAAAGCACACATGCAGTCAGAGATAACACCATGACATATTTAAACAGTTCCCCTTAGGAGTCATCTAGAGATCACTGGCATCACAGTCACCTAGAGTGTATAATATAGCTTTTATAGCTCCATTTAAACCTAATGAATCAA
The DNA here is from genome assembly GCA_004026745.1 of Myrmecophaga tridactyla. Classification (NCBI taxonomy): domain Eukaryota; kingdom Metazoa; phylum Chordata; class Mammalia; order Pilosa; family Myrmecophagidae; genus Myrmecophaga; species Myrmecophaga tridactyla. The sequence goes on from PVIY010010256.1 coordinate 67,416, forward strand.
AATTTCTAAAGCTCAAGCATGGGAATCTACATTTTAATTAAGTACCTTCAATCTTTCATTCACTAAAGTTTAAGAGAAGCACAATTAAAAATAATTGCTAAAATTCAGTGCAAATAGAGCTACACGTATGGAGGAGTGGCCAGAGATGAGAGCAGATAGACAAGAATCGGTTCTAGAAGGACCCTGGGTACCAAGCTAAGGAATATGACTATTATCCTGAAAAACTATACAGAGCTACTTAAAGTTTGTCTCCCCCCCCCCCCCAAGAAAGGTAAAGATGTGACTGGAGTAGCTACATAGTAAGATAAAGCTGAGGGCTTCAAATGTAAGCCTGAAAAATCTGTAAATAATTATCTAAGATTCAATAAGTTCAGAAACCTTCAAGTGATCAAAGTGTATAAAGAGTGCTACCTCTCTAAGGCTTCTTCCCATGTTTCCATCTACAAATAAGTTACTTTTGCTCAATCCAACCCTTCACTGAAAAGCACTTAGCATGCTGTCTAGTTTCAAAGTGATCCTCATGAGTGCATGGTGCCCAGGGTCCTACTTGGTATCCTATTTTAAGGGAAGAGTATTAAAATGTGTAACATGTTATTATAATTAGTATTTCTACAACTTTATCCTTCAGTTTCTTCAACTCTCAAGTATATGACAAACTAGCCTTAGTGATTCACCTACATTAAACTTGTTCCCTATAGAACAGAGGTGCATGCTCATCTGACTCTTAATTGCTTTCAATGACAATGTAGAAATAAATAACTTTCAAATATTTTGTTCTAAAAGGAGATTTAACTCATGGTAACCTCTAAAACTATCAATTATATTGCTAAACAAAAGTCTGGCTGCTAAAACACAAGCTTGGGCGCTAATGAAAGAAGTTCTTTAGCAGCTATCATTCTAATGTTTTAACACCTTACCAAACTGGGTGTCCTTAGCAGGTATGCTTCAATTATCCTTTCATTCACTTAATTTCTAGTTATTATATGACATACCAAACTTCTTTGAGTCTCTTTTTCTTTTCTCTTTAATAAACTGTTTGGTATTCTGGAAGAAAGCTTTTCTCTTCCATTTGGCTATTTCGTCACACAAAGCTTGAATCAACTTTAAGTGCCTATTTTACAATATAGTAGAGCTTTCAAAAAGGGATCTTTACAAAGTCTCAAGAAAGTAAAAGTAAAACTTAAAATTTTTAACTATACATATGATCTGGGAAATTTCATTACTTAGACCATTATTTATTAAAAAGAATCTGAGGGTTGGCCATGGTGGCTCAGAGTTCTTGCCTGTCATGCTGGAGACCCAGGTTTGGTTCCCAGTGCCTGCCCATGCCCATGTAAAAAAAAAAAAAAAAAAAAAGAATATGATTAAAAATTAAAAATTCCCCAGTCAGAATACTATCATGTGTAAAAATTCTTATACTAGAGACTTTTATGTCCCTCATCCTTCTGCATTCCGTTCAAATGCATTCCAGGATGGCCAGTCCATAGTTACTCAGGTAACTACATAGTAAATTTCAATTTCTCTCTAGTTGCTATTTTAATTCTGCTAGTTTCTTAATGCCTTTTTTTTAAAACTTTTTTTATTAATTAAAAAAAATTAACAAAAAAACATTAAGATATCATTCCATTCTACATATACAATCAGTTATTCTTAATATTATCACATAGTTGCATATTCATCATTTCTTAGAACATTTGCATCGATTTAGAAAAAGAAATAAAAAGACAACAGAAAAAGAAATAAAACAATAATAGAGAAAAAAAGATTATACATACCATACCCCTTACCCCTCGCTTTCATTTACCACTAGCATTTCAAACTGAATTTATTTTAACATTTGTTCCCCCATTATTTATTTTTATTCCATATGTTCTACTCTTCTGTTGATATAGTAGCTAAAAGGAGCATCAGACACAAGGTTTTCACATTCACAGAGTCTCATTGTG